>NW_021025828.1:0-33925 GCF_004153795.1 Camellia sinensis | reverse complement strand
GGAATGAGGCTCTAATGTGTATCTTGTTTCCATCAAGCTTAGGCGACCTGGGCTTGACTTTGTTTGAGAGGCTGCCAGAAGGTAGCATCGCTTCATGGGCACAACTGACAGAGGCGTTTGTCACCAGGTTTAAGACAAACACCAATATTCCCGTCGAGATAGACCAGTTGCTTACCATTGACATGGGCTAGAAAGAAATGTTGAAGGCTTACAACAACAGATATTGAAAGACCTAGAAAGAAATGTTGAAGGCTTACAACAACAGATATTGAAAGACCTAGAAAGAAATGTTGAAGGCTTACAACAACAGATATTGAAAGACCTAGAAAGAAATGTTGAAGGCTTACAACAACAGATATTGAAAGACCTAGAAAGAAATGTTGAAGGCTTACAACAACAGATATTGAAAGACCTAGAAAGAAATGTTGAAGGCTTACAACAACAGATATTGAAAGACCTAGAAAGAAATGTTGAAGGCTTACAACAACAGATATTGAAAGACCTAGAAAGAAATGTTGAAGGCTTACAACAACAGATATTGAAAGACCTAGAAAGAAATGTTGAAGGCTTACAACAACAGATATTGAAAGACCTAGAAAGAAATGTTGAAGGCTTACAACAACAGATATTGAAAGACCTAGAAAGAAATGTTGAAGGCTTACAACAACAGATATTGAAAGACCTTAAACTAGATAAGCGATTGCCCCACTAATCTATCTATCGCACAATGCAAGCGGGGTTTGTTGGTGGGCCATAAGTTGGGGGATTCAATGACGATGATGCCACCTCTCACGTTGAAAGCCCTAATGGAGAGAGTGCACCAACACATTAGGGTAGAAGAAGATGGCGCTCGCACTAAGGAAAAGTTTGGCACAATAGCGATGTCGGACAAAAAGCCTATGGCAAAAGTTAACACGATTGGCTGGGAGGACCGACCGAACAAAAATAGTCGTGGCGGATGGCCAAACAGCAAGGACCCCAAGACAAGGAGGTTGAGAGTCCGCACCGCCATCACCACGGTGTTAAAGAAGCCTATCTACTAGATTCTTAGTGAAATACGCGATGAATCCTTTGTTCGATGGCCAGCGAAGTTAGGAGAAGCATAAAGGGTCTACAACAATCAATACAAGTGCACCTTTCATGACGAGGTGGGGCACCGACTAAAACTGCACACCTCTGAGGCATCATTTGGATGAGTTGGTGGCCGCGGGCCACTTAGACCAATATATTAAAGGGAGAGCTCGGCTAGCCCCCCTGGACCGTAACGGGCTAGGCAGGATTCCAATTGTAGAACCTCCTCAAGGCGTGATCAACATAATACATGGGATCATTGAGCCTGAGCGAGTCTACGAGCTTAGGGGGATGATTAAGAAGGCGAAGCACATGAGGGAGGTATTGAGTGTGCACCCAACCACGAAAAAAGGGAAGACGGAAGCAAAAAACATCATCACTTTTTGTGACAAGGACTTAGCAAGGTTGCAAGGCCCTCACAATGACGCGCTAGTGGTTACTCTGCGCGTCACGAACTTTGATATCAAGCCAATCTTGATAGGCCAAGGGAGTTCGTGCGAGATAATGTACTATGAGACCTTCAAGCAATTAAAATTGGAGGACAAAGACTTAGCGCCCACGACATCTCCCTTGGTCAGTTTCAACTGAATGTTAGAATGGCCGATTGGTAAGATAATTTTGCCAGTCAAAGTTGGGACGATGACGAAACAAGTGGAATTTTAGATGTTAAAAGTCCCTTCCACTTATAACATTATTTTAAGGAGATCATGGTTACACGCCATGCGAGCGATGGCATCAACCTACCATCAGGTAATGTGATTCCCTAACGAAGCTGGAGTGATTGAAGAGGTCTTGGGAGACCAAATCATGCCCAAGCAATGCTTTGAGACTGTGAATGGCAGCCGAGTTGCCAAAGGGTTCGTGCAGATAGTAGAGGAGTTAGAAAGCAACGAGTTATTTGTGGATATCAGCAAGGTAGCCGAACAGAAGGCAGTAGAAGATCTGGTGGAGGTAAGAATAGACGAAAAGGTCCCAGAGAAGTTCTTTTTGCTTGGCTCATCTTTATCCAATACCGAGAGAATAGAGATCATGGAATTCTCGATCTCTAAGATCGAAGTGTTTGCTTGGACACCATATGACATGCTTGGCATTGATCCAAACTTCATCTGCTATCAACATAATGTCAACTCGACCGCCAGACCAATTATATAGCGCATTCGCCGATCAGCACTTCACCACGCCGAGATAGTGGCTGAGAAGGTGGAGAACCTACTGGAGGCAGGGGCAATTAGAGAGGTTTACTACCCCAAGTAGATCTCCAACACCATGGTGGTGCCAAAGAAGAACAACAAGTGGCGCGTTTGTGTGGACTATAAGATAGTCAACAAAACATGCCCAAAAGACAATTTTCCTCTATCATGGATAGACCAACTGGTAGACCTAACTATAGGTCATAACCGACTTAGCTTTCTTGATGCGTATCATGGATATCATCAAATTGATATGTATGAACCAGACTAGGAGGTCACGTCATTTACAACACCCAGAGGACTATACTGTTATAAGGTCATGCCCTTTGGCCTGAAAAACGCAGGGGCTACATTCTAACGAATGGTCACTAAAATGTTTGAACCATTGTTAGGCAGAACAATAGAGGCTTACATAGATGACATGGTGGTCAAAAGCAGAGATGAGAAGGACCATCTGAAGGACCTAGATGAAATGTTTCAAATTTTAAAGTCCCACAAGTTACGTTTAAACGCATGTAAGTGCGCATTCGGCGTAGGGTCAGGCAAATTCCTAGGCTTTCTAGTGACCAACCGAGGTATAGAAGCTGATCTCTCTCAGATCAAAGCCATCCAAGATCTTGAGAGGCCCAACACAGTCAAAGAGGTACAACATCTCACTGGTCTAGTAGCCGCGCTCAACCGGCTCATAAGTCGGTCGTCAGACAGATGTCAACCATTCTTCCAGGCACTGAAGGCCAAATTTGAGTGGGATGAAGAGTGTGACTGTGCCCTAGAAAGCTTGAAAGACTACATGACCTCTCCTCCGTTGTTAGTAACCCCGGTACTAGAAGAAGAGCTCTTTTTGTATTTAGCAGTTTCACAGCATGCAGTCAGCGCAGTGTTGGTTAGAGCGAAAATAATCCAACACCTGCATATCTTTTATGTTAGCAAGACTTTGCTGGGCGCTGAAACAAGGTACCTACCGTTGGAAAAGATGGCCTTAGCTTTGATGATGGCCTCAAGAAAGTTGTCACACTATTTCCATGCCCACACCATGATCGTTCTAACGGTTTTCCACTTAAAGGCCTTGTTTGAGAGGGCGAATTTTTCTGGACGACTCTTGAAATGGGCAGTGGAGTTGGGGCAGTTCGATATCAAGTTTCAACCTAGAACCACAATAAAAGCCCAAGCTTTAGCAGATTTTGTGGCCGAGTTCACGCCAGGAAGTCATCATTTTTGCCCAATCGATTTGACTAATACAACCGAAAGAATGGAGGAAAGTGCCGCGAGAACTGCGCAGCCCCCAAAACAGAATGCCCAGCTACATAGCAAGCCATATAGGTTTGAGGATAGGGAAGAAGGAACAGACCATTCTATTCCCAGCAAGGACTCACCAAAGAGTAAAGACTTGAGTGTAGATGTCCCCGAACGTCCCAGGAGGGAAATCTCGTTTTGTTCGTATGGGCTCACTACAGTTCGGGACTCGAATGTCACGGTCCTGTATCTAATCTCGCAGAGTGCAATGCAAGACAGATGAATCATCAAAGAGTCCAAATTCGACAAATCATTTTTGAAAATAGATTTTTTTGAAAGAAGTGCCAAAACATGGATTGCTTTGCCAGATACAAAGTCGCCACCTAAATATTTTATTTTGGGAAATTTAGGAAACCGTGACTCGTTTGCCTATGGCCACGCGTCCATCATCACCAAAGTTGTCTCGGTTCGGGAACTTGGGTACGATTGGGAAAGGTCACTTCGTGAGCACCCCCGCTCACCCGATCAAAGATCGGCCTTTACTAACCATGATATCGAGTTTTGAAAATATTATGTGCTCTTATTCCGATTATTAGCCTAGATTTACTACGTGATGCACACAACATACAAGTATAGATTGGATCGCCTGAATTGGAACAAAACACCTCGTATTTGCTTTTGAAATGGTTTGCTACTCGCAAGTGGGCTAAAATGCGAATTTGCCACCCTCAGGTGGGCTTAGAAAACAAGATGATTTGCCACTCTCAAGTGGGCTTAAAACTCACAGTCAATGCATTATTCCAATTCAGATAATCCAACCTTCACCCACAGGCATTCAGGCAGGTATATCACATAAGCAGTTAGCCTCATGGTAAACATGCTATCATGGCAGTCACTCACACGCATGCAAGGATGCTAAAGCATAAACACTTACCGAGTACTCCGAGCCAAAACAGAAACTAGTTAGTAATCAATGCATGATCCTAATTCATGTTAAGATGGCTAATGCAACACATGCAAAATGCAACTAGAAATAGGCTCAGCTATTCTAAGGTGGCAATACTGAAATGCAACAATTGATACACGTATTCAACTTGGAATTGATAATACAATGCAGTTAGTATGATGCGCCGAGCCCGGTGCATGCAAAATAGATGAATGAATGCAAACATGCTATCTAAGTATGCTAATTGAAACATGCCTAATCTAACCATCATAAGCCTGGTAAATAAAAGGGAGAAAGACGTAGAGTTGGAAGACATACATCACACCACGCACACTTATTACATATTGTGCCCTCGATCAGACGGTCCGAATAAATAATACAGTCCAAATAAATAATTAATTACTCTAGCTAATTAAATATTACAAACCCTAATTAATCAACAAATTAACTAGAAAAGCAAATAAATTAGCATGCAAGCTAAATGGACTGCCTCAGCTACTATTCCGAATGATGAAAGATGTATGCATGCTCGAGTCGCCTTGTCGGTAAATTCCATCACGATGCCTCGCCTCGCCTTTGTTTGCAATTGATCTCAGACACTTGCACAAAGCTCCAGAGGCTGAAACTCCACCTTGGGAAGGCCACCGACCAGTTATTAGCATGGGAGACCACCTGTCGGACCACCCTTTGTGGTGGAGACCAAAGAGGGTGGTCGGCCTGCCAGAAAATCTGGTCGGCTGACCAGTTTCCACCTCTAGTTTCTGGTTTTTCTGCAACAAAGGCAAGAGAGAGAAAAGGCAATGTATTTTCAACAAGTGTGTGCATGACCACTCTCCCTATTATTGCACAAGCTCTAGGGAGTGTAGTCCTCGATCCTCGTGCCATCAATCACGCATCTCGATGCATAATGGCCGATGAGTCGAATTGCACGACTTAATGGGACATGAATACACACATATACGCAACTAAAGCCAACGACTCTATCATGGATAGTCAAGAGTGTCGGCGATCGAGAATCGAGGCACGATTCGTCACTTGGAGCACGATTCGTCACTTGGAGTACGAAACGTCCCTCGTTTCCCGTGTTTAGACTAAACCCTACTCCAAACATAATGCAATATGCATGACATGCATGAATACAACTCTAACATGCAACCTAGATGCAAATGCCACTGAATGACGCAAACATGCAAGGGATGACATGCAAACATGCTACTAGCATACACAATGCTATGAAATTATCAATGGCATACTCAATGCAAGATGATTCTATATGGCATACGCAATGCATATGAAGACTAACAAACACAATGAAACGAACAAGGCATATACAATGCAATGATCAAATCAGGCAACAACGTGAACTAAATGGCATACACAATGCAAGATGGACTTAAACCAACATGAGTGGACCTCAACCACACCCACATCAGTGGCCATACGATGAAAATAAGACAACCGAAATACATGTAAACATGCACGAATGCAAAGAACCGATCCTAAAGCACAACATGCAACTCTAACAAAGCATGGCAAATGATGAAATATGGCATAGAATGGCACATGATCCAGCTCTGAAATATGATACACAATGGCCCTAAAACATGCACACACTTCACACGATGCATGCTAAATGGCCCGAATACCGAAACTAGTGAAGTGCGTTACACTAGAGGTACACAAAGCAATGCACAAATGGAAAAACCAACCCCAAATAGACCCTAGGCAGGTCCAAGACAGTGGGAAATTGGTCTAAAATGATGGCTCGGAATGCATTCAAATGAAGCCCATGCAATGGTCGGTAAATGAGGCATACAAGCCCGACTCTTTAATGCACTTAAAGAGTGGAAATCATGGGAATATGGCATGCATATAAGCTTTGAAATATGATATGCAATGACCCCAAAATATGAAAACACCTCAGCATATGCATGCGATGGACCTCAAAACTCAAAGTTAAGCATGGATATTGAACTACAGGCATGCAAAACAAACATCATTTGACCATGAGACCCAAAAACAGAGCTAAGGCAGTCTATAACATGCACAAAATCAGTTTAAGGCATGGCCAAAATATGCTAGGAAAGGCGGCCAAAACATCATGCAAAACAAGCTAGTGAACCACGATTTGCACTACAACTATATGAAGCACATGAGAGGTCACCAAACCAACCAAGAATAGAAGTATACCATGCCAAAATATGACCAAAAACCCACTGAAACTCAGTCAATGCATGCAAGAATGATATGTCCCTTTGAAAGGCCAATAAGAGGGTTATTCTACACATGTATAATGGACATACAAAATAGCAAAACCACCTCTGGACAGAGGTTATGAGGGCCCTAAAACTCACTGAAAAGGTCCTGAAATGAGGCTAGGAAGCATGCAAATGAAGGCTCCTTTGAAAGGCCATGAAGAGGATTACTCTACACATGCAAGATAGACACCTAACATGGCAAAAAAAACTCTGGACAGAGTTCATGCAGGTCATAAAACTCACAAATAATGGCCTGAAACATGCTCAAGAAGTGTGCAAATATGGGCTCCTTTGTAAGGCCAAGAAAGCTAGTAAACAAGACAAGGGGTGAGAGGGTCACCCCTCTCTGATTGTGATGTTCAAAAACACATAATAACCACTGAAAATCCGCTGGATTTCAGTGGTCAAAAGGGCCAACAAAGCTCAATACAAAGGCCCTCATGCATAGCTCAAAACAAAGGAAAATGAAGCATGCAAGGGGGTAGATGACTCCCAACAGAAAAAAGGTCTTTAAACAAACATGTTTAGAAGCTCAAAAAAAGACTCAGTTTATGACAAAGCCTAAATATGCTTGCAAACTAGGCTAAGAGATGAAGCAAAATAAAGACAAAAAGAGGGAAAGAAGTGTTACCCTTGTAGAGAAGAGAACCAGCAGCTTCTGGACCAATGTAGCAAACCTTCAACCTCTGAGAAACAGCTCCAAGGTGCTTAGAGTGATGGTGGAGGTGTTAGGATAGGAGGTGGTGTGTGATGGTGCAAGAACAATGGAGTTTTGAAGGCCAAATGGAAGAGATACAAATGGAGAGTGTATGGTTTTTGCTCCAGCAAATTTTTTAGAACCCTTGCAAGTGGAGAGGAGGGTCTCTCTTATAGAATAAGAGGTCCAAGGCTTCTCTTAGAATCTTGGAGCAAAGGAGCCAAGTTTCTTAAGGAAGCTAAACCAAAAGGGTCAAGCTTCTTGAGGAAGCTAGACTAAAGGGGTCAAGCTTCCTCAAGAAGCTAAAAAAAAGTCAAGCTTCTCTAAGAAGCTTAGAGCAAAGGGTCCAACTTCTTTAAGAAGCCAAAACAAGAGGGTCAATCCTCCATACACGTGTATGGAGGATGGAGCAAATGCCTCCCAGCTAGCACAACTGGATAGCACTCAGTGAGACAAAAAAGGAGAAAGCTGGCCGACCCCTTGCCCTGGTTGGCCGACTAGGTTCAAAAGGGTCAGGCTCGAAAGGTGGTCGGCCAGCCCATATTGGTGGTCTCCCAGGTGAAAGCAACTCAGTGGTGGTATGGAAGACCAGAAAATGTGGCTCAAAAGTGAGGGAGACCACTTACTTGACAAGAAAACTGGCTGGCGGGAGAAAAGTGGTCTCCAAGGAGAAAAGGTGGTCTCCCACCCTTGTACCACCTTCCAAACAATGAAACTAGGGTCCATGCCAAAAATGAACCCATACCGATGCAAAACGAAGGTTCGGGGGCAAAAACGCGCAGTCGGGGGGCCCCGAAAACTGACTGTTAAGCACCGGAAGTGGCGTGCGACCACAAAGGTGGTCTCCCGGGCCACAGTGTCCCTCTAAAGAGAGGAAACAAGGTGTGTGCCAAAAATCGGAGTAAACGGAGGTAGTTAAGTAGTCCCGAACTGAGGCGCACGACTGACGGCTCCGAAAATCGGAAACTGGTCTCTAAACGGGAAAAGTGGCCTACGACCACGAAACGTAGCCTACGGCCACTGAGAGATGGTCTACGAGACCTCTCCCTCCCTTCGGGAAGAGAAAACAGAGAAAATAAGACCTGGTTTGCAAACCGAGGCGAAGCACAAAAAGTCCCGAAGTTTGGAGGCAAGGCTCTCAGCCGAGACTTCGTGACCTCAGAACGAGCACAACATACACCATCACCGAGCGCTCAATCGATGACGTTTGAGTCTTAAGGTTGGTCAAAAATGGGGTGTCTACATTGAGGCAGTCAGATAGTGAAGATCAAACCCCAACAGCGAACATCGACCTGGAATAAAATATTAACAACACCCATGATTCCAAGACATCATCCGATCCCTCTACTTGCTGGAAGTTATTCGTCGGAGAGATGTGGAAACTCTTCGTGGATGGAGCATCCAACAGGCACAGTGCAGGACTTGGCATAGTCCTCATCTCACCGGATGGCCTAACAATTGAACAGGCAGTCAACCTTGGTTTCCCAGCATCCAACAACAAGGCAGAGTATGAAGCACTGTTAGCAGGCTTAAAATCAGCACTTTACATGAAGACCACCGAGCTGATGGTATACAGTGACTCCCAGCTGGTAGTCAACCAGATTTCAGGCGACTACGAGGCAAAAGATGATAGGATGGCTAAGTACCAAGAGTTAGTCAGAAAGAAGATTATGAAGTTCGATGTAGTCCAGGTAGAGCAAATCGATCGAGAGGAAAATAGTAGAGCAGACGAGCTGGTAGATTTTGCTTCAATGGCAGATACATCTATCCCACACCCATTACTGATCGACTTCCTATCTAGACCAAGTATTGAAGAACCTGAAGCAGCCGAGGCATGTTGTGCAGAACTAGGCCCATCCTGGATAGATCCCATCATAGTATTTTTAAAAGATGGTATCTTGCTTGAAGAAAAGAAAGAAGCCAACAAAATTAGAGCAAAATCACAGTGATTTCAGCTCTCTCCATCACTAGCATTGTATAAAAAATCATTCACAGGACCTTACCTGAAATGTGTCCATCCCAGCAAGGTCGAGGCATTTTTGTTCGAGGTATACGAAGGCATCTGTGGAAGCCACCAAGGGGGAAGATCATTGGCTTACAGAGCAATTTCACAAGGATATTGGTGGCCATACATGCAAGCAGATTCAGAGAAATATGTCAAGAAGTACGAGAAATGTCAGAAGTTCGTATACCAAATACATCAACCAGCCAGAGAGCTTTTACCATTGACTAGCCTATGGTCCTTCGCAATGTGGGGCTTGGACATAGTGGGACCACTTCCAACTGCGCCCCGGCAACAGAAAGTTTTTTCTCGCAGCAACAGACTATTTTACAAAGTGGGTGGAAACAGAAGCACTCGCATCTATAAAAGAGAAAGACGTTAAGAAGTTCGTCTGGCAGAACATCATCACTCGATTCGGCATACCCAAGGCTCTAATATCCGACAACGACATTCAGTTCGATGGCAAAATCTTCAGGGGCTTTTGCGAAGAATACAAAATAGAATTCTACAACTCTACACCAGCATACCCTCAAGCGAATGGCCAGATGAAAGCTTCCAACAAAGTCGTCTTAGACGGTTTGAAGAAGAGGTTGGAGAGAGCAAAAGGCAAGTGGGCTAAAGAACTTCCTCATGTTTTATGGGCTTACCGTACCACACATCGACGGTCAACTGGAGAAACGTCTTTTTCCTTGGCCTATGGCATGGAGGCAGTAATTCCACTGGAAGTAGGCCTCGCCACTATTAGAAGTGAAAATTTTGACCCAAACTTGAATGAAGAAGCCATAACCTTAGAACTCGACCTTGCAGATGAGAGAAGGGAAATAGCACTAGTTCACATTTACCTCATACCAGTAAGAGTTATCTAGAAAATATAACAAAACAGTGCATCCGAGGCAATTCAAGATTGGAGATTGGGTATTGTGCAAAGTAATGGGCAACACTTTGGTACCCGGAGATGGCAAGTTAGGACCTAACTGGGAAGGACCATACAAAGTGGTTGGTTTAGCAGGAAAATGGGCATATCACTTGGAAGATGGAGACAACAAAGCTATTCCCAGGCCATGGAACATTGTCAATCTCAAACTATTTTATTTTTAGCCTTTCCCTAAAATACTTGTAATTTTTCTTTTTTCAAATAAAGCAAGTAGTTTTTCCAGCATAATTCTTTTTACTGTAAAAGTTGTTCTTAGTCATTGCCTGCTAGGGGCAATCAAGAAGGTTGGTAGGTTTGACTAACATTCAGTCCTCTTCTTCAGCCAAGATAAGGATCTAGGCTGAAGAAGATTGGCAGGTTTGACCAACATTTAGCTCGCTTCAGCCGAGATAAGGATCTAGGCTAAAGAAGGTTCGCAGGATTGACCAATACATAATTCTCTTCTTTAGCCGAGATAAGGATCTAGACTGAAGAAGGTTGGCAGGATTGACAAACATTTAGTTCTCTTCTTCAGCCGAGATAAGGATCTAGGCTGAAGAAAGTTGGCAAGTATGACCAATATTTAACTCTTTTCAGCCGAGATAAGGATCTAGGTTGAAGAAGGTTGGCAGGATTGACAAACATTTAGTTTTCTTTTTCAACCGAGATAAGGATTTAGGCTGAAGAAAGTTGGCAGGTATGATCAACATTTAGCTTTCTTCAGTTGAGATAATGATCTAGGCTGAAGAAGGTTGGCAGGATTAACCAACATTTAGTTTTCTTCTTCAGCCGAGATAAGGATCTAGACTGAAGAAAGTTGATAGGTATGACCAACATTTAGCTCTCTTCAGCCGAGATAAGGATCTAGGCTGAAGAAGGTTGGCAGGTATGACCAACATTTAGCTCTCTTCAGCCGAGATAAGGATCTAGGCTGAAGAAGGTTGGCGGGTATGACCAACATTTAGCTCTCTTCAGCCGAGATAAGGATCTAGGTTGAAGAAAGTTGGCAGGTATGACCAACATTTAGCTCGCTTTAGCCGAGATAAGGATCTAGGTTGAAGAAGGTTGATAGCATTGACCAACACATAGTTCTCTTCTTCAGCCGATATAAAGATCTAGGCTGAAGAGGGTTGGCAGGATTGACCAACATTTAGTTCTCTTTTTCAGCTGAGATAAGGATCTAGGCAGGAGAAGGTTGGTTGGATTGACCAACATCTAGTTTTCTTCTTCAGCCGAGATAAGGGTCTAGGTTGAAGAAAGTAGGCAGGTATGACCAACATTTTACGGGGCTCTTGGACCGGGATAACTATCTCGGCCAAAAAAGGTTGGCAGGATTAGGTAAGGCCTAGCTAAATTGGTCTGGCTTGGCATGGTGCAAAAACAATAAAACACAGCAACCGAGCAAAGAGTTCAAACTTTTTGCAATTAAAATTGGAAGATAATCATAAAAATTGGGGTATGAACCGAACAAAAAGTTGGGGAAAATAGCAGATTTCATTCCATTTTTAAACATTCATTACAAGAGGAAGGGTTTGAGCCTGGTTACAATTTCACTGAAAGCAAACATCAAAAGAAAAAGAAAATCAAGCGAAAAGATCATCCAAGTCAGCATCCAATTTAACCTGAACTTCGCCCAAAGCCTCCTGGTTGGGCTCGATCATAGGAGCCTCGTTAATTGCCCCGCGCAAGGGTGGGCTGGAGTCCACTGGAGTAGGAGAGGCAGACTGGAGGCCGAGCTGAGTGTTAGAAGCATTTTGTGGAGCAAGGACCTCATCCTCCTCCCCCTCTTGAAGGAACTTTTGTTGGATCGAGTTAGCATAGTCCGCCATATAGCTTGGTATGAAGTGGGGAGGGGGATTCAGGAAGACCTTGAAGTCATGTCCGTAATCGATCTTTTCAGCAGCGGCTTTTTAACCGCACTTGAAGAAAATATCCTTGGTGGCTTCGCACTGTTGGACATAAGTCTCCTCTCCTTCCTTGAAGCCTCAGTCCTTTGCGTCCTGTATTTTTTTCTTTACGTCCTCTAGCTCAGCATTCTTCTTCCTCTCTAGCTTGGCCAGCTCACGTAGATAGCGGTCTTTTTTCTCGGCTAAGGCCTTCTACTTGTCAGCCTCTGCCGTATTGACCAGTTCGGCCAACCTCACGTTTTTGGCCTCTAGTTCGGCCAGCTTGGCCTGAGCTTCTTTTAGCTCGGCTGCCTTGGATTCTACTTCGGTGACGGCTGATCGAGCCATCTTCCGGAGCTCAAGTACTCGTTTATGAGCCACTTGGCTCTTTTGCAGGGCCTGCATAGTTCAGAGCGGTTAGTGGATAACCAATGCACTGGGACCGTAACATATGTCATTTGTTCAAGTTTTAGAGATTTTGGGCTTACCAGTATCATCGATTTAGAGGCCGAGCGAATGGCCTTCAGCTCAATCGAATCGTCATGCCGCTCCATGTCGGCAGGCAGACAGACACTCTTCGCTAAATTGAAGGCCAACAGGTGATCCTTCTCAGCACTGATGGAGTCAGAGGCCGTTATGGCGCGACCCCTAAAGGTGATAGATGGTGCCCACACTGGCAGTGTGAGAGGATTTGAAGCGCTAGGTCGGTCGCGACCTTGGGAGCGAGTTGCTTCTTGAAGCCCGGTTTCGGATGGCTCGGTATCATCCTCATCCCTCAGGCGTTATGTCCGTGGCCACTTGCTTAGCCGAGATGACAGAGCTCTCGGATTGTAGGGAGGGTCACCACAGGCTCGTATGCATGACCGGCCTGTGGTGCCTCGGTTTGAACTTCGGCTGTTGGAGTTGTGGTTTGTTCGGTGATCAGGGCTCGAACAGCACGGCGCTTGGCCATTTTCTGTTCTTCAGTGAGGGGAATAAGGTTGATTTGGGACAAGTTTGGGTCCGATTCAGGTGATGATTCCAGGAGAAAGTCAGTCACCCTGGTCTTCCTCATTCCATTATACCGGTAGGTTGGTTCGAAGTTAAGGAGCTCGGTCCAACCACGATGACGGTACCGAAGCGTGTAGGCTGAAGAAGGTTGGCAGAAATAACCAACACTTGGCTCTAAATTGGCAGGAATAACCAACTTTGAGCTCTCTTCAGCCAAGATCAGGATCTAGGCTGAAGAAGTTTGACAAGAATAACCAAACACTTTGGCTCTAAGTTGACAGGAATAACCAACTTTGAGCTCTCTTCAGCCCAGATCAGGATCTCGGCTGAAAAAGATTGGCAGGAATAACCAACACTTTGGCTCCAACTTGGCAGGAATAACCAACTCTGATCTTTCTTCAGCCAAGATTAGGATCTAGGCTGGAGAAGTTTGGCAAGAATAACCAAACACTTTGGCTCCAAGTTGGCAGGAATAACCAACTTTGAGCTCTCTTCAGCCCAGATCAGGATCTCGGCTGAAAAAGATTGGCAGGAATAACCAACACTTTGGCTCCAACTTGGCAGGAATAACCAACTCTGATCTTTCTTCAGCCAAGATTAGGATCTAGGCTGGAGAAGTTTGGCAAGAATAACCAAACACTTTGGCTCCAAGTTGGCAGGAATAACCAACTTTGAGCTCTCTTCAGCCCAGATCAGGATCTCGGCTGAAAAAGATTGGCAGGAATAACCAACACTTTGGCTCCAACTTGGCAGGAATAACCAACTCTGATCTTTCTTCAGCCAAGATTAGGATCTAGGCTGGAGAAGTTTGGCAAGAATAACCAAACACTTTGGCTCCAAGTTGGCAGGAATAACCAACTTTGAGCTCTCTTCAGCCCAGATCAGGATCTCGGCTGAAAAAGATTGGCAGGAATAACCAACACTTTGGCTCCAACTTGGCAGGAATAACCAACTCTGATCTTTCTTCAGCCAAGATTAGGATCTAGGCTGGAGAAGTTTGGCAAGAATAACCAAACACTTTGGCTCCAAGTTGGCAGGAATAACCAACTTTGAGCTCTCTTCAGCCCAGATCAGGATCTCGGCTGAAAAAGATTGGCAGGAATAACCAACACTTTGGCTCCAACTTGGCAGGAATAACCAACTCTGATCTTTCTTCAGCCAAGATTAGGATCTAGGCTGGAGAAGTTTGGCAAGAATAACCAAACACTTTGGCTCCAAGTTGGCAGGAATAACCAACTTTGAGCTCTCTTCAGCCCAGATCAGGATCTCGGCTGAAAAAGATTGGCAGGAATAACCAACACTTTGGCTCCAACTTGGCAGGAATAACCAACTCTGATCTTTCTTCAGCCAAGATTAGGATCTAGGCTGGAGAAGTTTGGCAAGAATAACCAAACACTTTGGCTCCAAGTTGGCAGGAATAACCAACTTTGAGCTCTCTTCAGCCCAGATCAGGATCTCGGCTGAAAAAGATTGGCAGGAATAACCAACACTTTGGCTCCAACTTGGCAGGAATAACCAACTCTGATCTTTCTTCAGCCAAGATTAGGATCTAGGCTGGAGAAGTTTGGCAAGAATAACCAAACACTTTGGCTCCAAGTTGGCAGGAATAACCAACTTTGAGCTCTCTTCAGCCCAGATCAGGATCTCGGCTGAAAAAGATTGGCAGGAATAACCAACACTTTGGCTCCAACTTGGCAGGAATAACCAACTCTGATCTTTCTTCAGCCAAGATTAGGATCTAGGCTGGAGAAGTTTGGCAAGAATAACCAAACACTTTGGCTCCAAGTTGGCAGGAATAACCAACTTTGAGCTCTCTTCAGCCCAGATCAGGATCTCGGCTGAAAAAGATTGGCAGGAATAACCAACACTTTGGCTCCAACTTGGCAGGAATAACCAACTCTGATCTTTCTTCAGCCAAGATTAGGATCTAGGCTGGAGAAGTTTGGCAAGAATAACCAAACACTTTGGCTCCAAGTTGGCAGGAATAACCAACTTTGAGCTCTCTTCAGCCCAGATCAGGATCTCGGCTGAAAAAGATTGGCAGGAATAACCAACACTTTGGCTCCAACTTGGCAGGAATAACCAACTCTGATCTTTCTTCAGCCAAGATTAGGATCTAGGCTGGAGAAGTTTGGCAAGAATAACCAAACACTTTGGCTCCAAGTTGGCAGGAATAACCAACTTTGAGCTCTCTTCAGCCCAGATCAGGATCTCGGCTGAAAAAGATTGGCAGGAATAACCAACACTTTGGCTCCAACTTGGCAGGAATAACCAACTCTGATCTTTCTTCAGCCAAGATTAGGATCTAGGCTGGAGAAGTTTGGCAAGAATAACCAAACACTTTGGCTCCAAGTTGGCAGGAATAACCAACTTTGAGCTCTCTTCAGCCCAGATCAGGATCTCGGCTGAAAAAGATTGGCAGGAATAACCAACACTTTGGCTCCAACTTGGCAGGAATAACCAACTCTGATCTTTCTTCAGCCAAGATTAGGATCTAGGCTGGAGAAGTTTGGCAAGAATAACCAAACACTTTGGCTCCAAGTTGGCAGGAATAACCAACTTTGAGCTCTCTTCAGCCCAGATCAGGATCTCGGCTGAAAAAGATTGGCAGGAATAACCAACACTTTGGCTCCAACTTGGCAGGAATAACCAACTCTGATCTTTCTTCAGCCAAGATTAGGATCTAGGCTGGAGAAGTTTGGCAAGAATAACCAAACACTTTGGCTCCAAGTTGGCAGGAATAACCAACTTTGAGCTCTCTTCAGCCCAGATCAGGATCTCGGCTGAAAAAGATTGGCAGGAATAACCAACACTTTGGCTCCAACTTGGCAGGAATAACCAACTCTGATCTTTCTTCAGCCAAGATTAGGATCTAGGCTGGAGAAGTTTGGCAAGAATAACCAAACACTTTGGCTCCAAGTTGGCAGGAATAACCAACTTTGAGCTCTCTTCAGCCCAGATCAGGATCTCGGCTGAAAAAGATTGGCAGGAATAACCAACACTTTGGCTCCAACTTGGCAGGAATAACCAACTCTGATCTTTCTTCAGCCAAGATTAGGATCTAGGCTGGAGAAGTTTGGCAAGAATAACCAAACACTTTGGCTCCAAGTTGGCAGGAATAACCAACTTTGAGCTCTCTTCAGCCCAGATCAGGATCTCGGCTGAAAAAGATTGGCAGGAATAACCAACACTTTGGCTCCAACTTGGCAGGAATAACCAACTCTGATCTTTCTTCAGCCAAGATTAGGATCTAGGCTGGAGAAGTTTGGCAAGAATAACCAAACACTTTGGCTCCAAGTTGGCAGGAATAACCAACTTTGAGCTCTCTTCAGCCCAGATCAGGATCTCGGCTGAAAAAGATTGGCAGGAATAACCAACACTTTGGCTCCAACTTGGCAGGAATAACCAACTCTGATCTTTCTTCAGCCAAGATTAGGATCTAGGCTGGAGAAGTTTGGCAAGAATAACCAAACACTTTGGCTCCAAGTTGGCAGGAATAACCAACTTTGAGCTCTCTTCAGCCCAGATCAGGATCTCGGCTGAAAAAGATTGGCAGGAATAACCAACACTTTGGCTCCAACTTGGCAGGAATAACCAACTCTGATCTTTCTTCAGCCAAGATTAGGATCTAGGCTGGAGAAGTTTGGCAAGAATAACCAAACACTTTGGCTCCAAGTTGGCAGGAATAACCAACTTTGAGCTCTCTTCAGCCCAGATCAGGATCTCGGCTGAAAAAGATTGGCAGGAATAACCAACACTTTGGCTCCAACTTGGCAGGAATAACCAACTCTGATCTTTCTTCAGCCAAGATTAGGATCTAGGCTGGAGAAGTTTGGCAAGAATAACCAAACACTTTGGCTCCAAGTTGGCAGGAATAACCAACTTTGAGCTCTCTTCAGCCCAGATCAGGATCTCGGCTGAAAAAGATTGGCAGGAATAACCAACACTTTGGCTCCAACTTGGCAGGAATAACCAACTCTGATCTTTCTTCAGCCAAGATTAGGATCTAGGCTGGAGAAGTTTGGCAAGAATAACCAAACACTTTGGCTCCAAGTTGGCAGGAATAACCAACTTTGAGCTCTCTTCAGCCCAGATCAGGATCTCGGCTGAAAAAGATTGGCAGGAATAACCAACACTTTGGCTCCAACTTGGCAGGAATAACCAACTCTGATCTTTCTTCAGCCAAGATTAGGATCTAGGCTGGAGAAGTTTGGCAAGAATAACCAAACACTTTGGCTCCAAGTTGGCAGGAATAACCAACTTTGAGCTCTCTTCAGCCCAGATCAGGATCTCGGCTGAAAAAGATTGGCAGGAATAACCAACACTTTGGCTCCAACTTGGCAGGAATAACCAACTCTGATCTTTCTTCAGCCAAGATTAGGATCTAGGCTGGAGAAGTTTGGCAAGAATAACCAAACACTTTGGCTCCAAGTTGGCAGGAATAACCAACTTTGAGCTCTCTTCAGCCCAGATCAGGATCTCGGCTGAAAAAGATTGGCAGGAATAACCAACACTTTGGCTCCAACTTGGCAGGAATAACCAACTCTGATCTTTCTTCAGCCAAGATTAGGATCTAGGCTGGAGAAGTTTGGCAAGAATAACCAAACACTTTGGCTCCAAGTTGGCAGGAATAACCAACTTTGAGCTCTCTTCAGCCCAGATCAGGATCTCGGCTGAAAAAGATTGGCAGGAATAACCAACACTTTGGCTCCAACTTGGCAGGAATAACCAACTCTGATCTTTCTTCAGCCAAGATTAGGATCTAGGCTGGAGAAGTTTGGCAAGAATAACCAAACACTTTGGCTCCAAGTTGGCAGGAATAACCAACTTTGAGCTCTCTTCAGCCCAGATCAGGATCTCGGCTGAAAAAGATTGGCAGGAATAACCAACACTTTGGCTCCAACTTGGCAGGAATAACCAACTCTGATCTTTCTTCAGCCAAGATTAGGATCTAGGCTGGAGAAGTTTGGCAAGAATAACCAAACACTTTGGCTCCAAGTTGGCAGGAATAACCAACTTTGAGCTCTCTTCAGCCCAGATCAGGATCTCGGCTGAAAAAGATTGGCAGGAATAACCAACACTTTGGCTCCAACTTGGCAGGAATAACCAACTCTGATCTTTCTTCAGCCAAGATTAGGATCTAGGCTGGAGAAGTTTGGCAAGAATAACCAAACACTTTGGCTCCAAGTTGGCAGGAATAACCAACTTTGAGCTCTCTTCAGCCCAGATCAGGATCTCGGCTGAAAAAGATTGGCAGGAATAACCAACACTTTGGCTCCAACTTGGCAGGAATAACCAACTCTGATCTTTCTTCAGCCAAGATTAGGATCTAGGCTGGAGAAGTTTGGCAAGAATAACCAAACACTTTGGCTCCAAGTTGGCAGGAATAACCAACTTTGAGCTCTCTTCAGCCCAGATCAGGATCTCGGCTGAAAAAGATTGGCAGGAATAACCAACACTTTGGCTCCAACTTGGCAGGAATAACCAACTCTGATCTTTCTTCAGCCAAGATTAGGATCTAGGCTGGAGAAGTTTGGCAAGAATAACCAAACACTTTGGCTCCAAGTTGGCAGGAATAACCAACTTTGAGCTCTCTTCAGCCCAGATCAGGATCTCGGCTGAAAAAGATTGGCAGGAATAACCAACACTTTGGCTCCAACTTGGCAGGAATAACCAACTCTGATCTTTCTTCAGCCAAGATTAGGATCTAGGCTGGAGAAGTTTGGCAAGAATAACCAAACACTTTGGCTCCAAGTTGGCAGGAATAACCAACTTTGAGCTCTCTTCAGCCCAGATCAGGATCTCGGCTGAAAAAGATTGGCAGGAATAACCAACACTTTGGCTCCAACTTGGCAGGAATAACCAACTCTGATCTTTCTTCAGCCAAGATTAGGATCTAGGCTGGAGAAGTTTGGCAAGAATAACCAAACACTTTGGCTCCAAGTTGGCAGGAATAACCAACTTTGAGCTCTCTTCAGCCCAGATCAGGATCTCGGCTGAAAAAGATTGGCAGGAATAACCAACACTTTGGCTCCAACTTGGCAGGAATAACCAACTCTGATCTTTCTTCAGCCAAGATTAGGATCTAGGCTGGAGAAGTTTGGCAAGAATAACCAAACACTTTGGCTCCAAGTTGGCAGGAATAACCAACTTTGAGCTCTCTTCAGCCCAGATCAGGATCTCGGCTGAAAAAGATTGGCAGGAATAACCAACACTTTGGCTCCAACTTGGCAGGAATAACCAACTCTGATCTTTCTTCAGCCAAGATTAGGATCTAGGCTGGAGAAGTTTGGCAAGAATAACCAAACACTTTGGCTCCAAGTTGGCAGGAATAACCAACTTTGAGCTCTCTTCAGCCCAGATCAGGATCTCGGCTGAAAAAGATTGGCAGGAATAACCAACACTTTGGCTCCAACTTGGCAGGAATAACCAACTCTGATCTTTCTTCAGCCAAGATTAGGATCTAGGCTGGAGAAGTTTGGCAAGAATAACCAAACACTTTGGCTCCAAGTTGGCAGGAATAACCAACTTTGAGCTCTCTTCAGCCCAGATCAGGATCTCGGCTGAAAAAGATTGGCAGGAATAACCAACACTTTGGCTCCAACTTGGCAGGAATAACCAACTCTGATCTTTCTTCAGCCAAGATTAGGATCTAGGCTGGAGAAGTTTGGCAAGAATAACCAAACACTTTGGCTCCAAGTTGGCAGGAATAACCAACTTTGAGCTCTCTTCAGCCCAGATCAGGATCTCGGCTGAAAAAGATTGGCAGGAATAACCAACACTTTGGCTCCAACTTGGCAGGAATAACCAACTCTGATCTTTCTTCAGCCAAGATTAGGATCTAGGCTGGAGAAGTTTGGCAAGAATAACCAAACACTTTGGCTCCAAGTTGGCAGGAATAACCAACTTTGAGCTCTCTTCAGCCCAGATCAGGATCTCGGCTGAAAAAGATTGGCAGGAATAACCAACACTTTGGCTCCAACTTGGCAGGAATAACCAACTCTGATCTTTCTTCAGCCAAGATTAGGATCTAGGCTGGAGAAGTTTGGCAAGAATAACCAAACACTTTGGCTCCAAGTTGGCAGGAATAACCAACTTTGAGCTCTCTTCAGCCCAGATCAGGATCTCGGCTGAAAAAGATTGGCAGGAATAACCAACACTTTGGCTCCAACTTGGCAGGAATAACCAACTCTGATCTTTCTTCAGCCAAGATTAGGATCTAGGCTGGAGAAGTTTGGCAAGAATAACCAAACACTTTGGCTCCAAGTTGGCAGGAATAACCAACTTTGAGCTCTCTTCAGCCCAGATCAGGATCTCGGCTGAAAAAGATTGGCAGGAATAACCAACACTTTGGCTCCAACTTGGCAGGAATAACCAACTCTGATCTTTCTTCAGCCAAGATTAGGATCTAGGCTGGAGAAGTTTGGCAAGAATAACCAAACACTTTGGCTCCAAGTTGGCAGGAATAACCAACTTTGAGCTCTCTTCAGCCCAGATCAGGATCTCGGCTGAAAAAGATTGGCAGGAATAACCAACACTTTGGCTCCAACTTGGCAGGAATAACCAACTCTGATCTTTCTTCAGCCAAGATTAGGATCTAGGCTGGAGAAGTTTGGCAAGAATAACCAAACACTTTGGCTCCAAGTTGGCAGGAATAACCAACTTTGAGCTCTCTTCAGCCCAGATCAGGATCTCGGCTGAAAAAGATTGGCAGGAATAACCAACACTTTGGCTCCAACTTGGCAGGAATAACCAACTCTGATCTTTCTTCAGCCAAGATTAGGATCTAGGCTGGAGAAGTTTGGCAAGAATAACCAAACACTTTGGCTCCAAGTTGGCAGGAATAACCAACTTTGAGCTCTCTTCAGCCCAGATCAGGATCTCGGCTGAAAAAGATTGGCAGGAATAACCAACACTTTGGCTCCAACTTGGCAGGAATAACCAACTCTGATCTTTCTTCAGCCAAGATTAGGATCTAGGCTGGAGAAGTTTGGCAAGAATAACCAAACACTTTGGCTCCAAGTTGGCAGGAATAACCAACTTTGAGCTCTCTTCAGCCCAGATCAGGATCTCGGCTGAAAAAGATTGGCAGGAATAACCAACACTTTGGCTCCAACTTGGCAGGAATAACCAACTCTGATCTTTCTTCAGCCAAGATTAGGATCTAGGCTGGAGAAGTTTGGCAAGAATAACCAAACACTTTGGCTCCAAGTTGGCAGGAATAACCAACTTTGAGCTCTCTTCAGCCCAGATCAGGATCTCGGCTGAAAAAGATTGGCAGGAATAACCAACACTTTGGCTCCAACTTGGCAGGAATAACCAACTCTGATCTTTCTTCAGCCAAGATTAGGATCTAGGCTGGAGAAGTTTGGCAAGAATAACCAAACACTTTGGCTCCAAGTTGGCAGGAATAACCAACTTTGAGCTCTCTTCAGCCCAGATCAGGATCTCGGCTGAAAAAGATTGGCAGGAATAACCAACACTTTGGCTCCAACTTGGCAGGAATAACCAACTCTGATCTTTCTTCAGCCAAGATTAGGATCTAGGCTGGAGAAGTTTGGCAAGAATAACCAAACACTTTGGCTCCAAGTTGGCAGGAATAACCAACTTTGAGCTCTCTTCAGGTCAAACTAATGTTCAAACCAGTACTGGTATGGTGATTGCCATTATGCTAACCTCTCCTTATGTTGGGACTGTGCCAGTGAATCATGGTGAAAAACCAAATAAGTTTTTAAGAACTGTTTTTAAAAGATGGCAAAAGAAAATACTATCTAAATGAGGGGAACCTAAGAAGTACAAGTTTAATGGCATGTGTTACATTTGTAACAAAGAGGGACATCGGCCAAAGATTGCTGTGTGGGTGAAAATCTGACCACACTGCCTGCTTAGTGATCAACTGGAGAGCACAGGCAGAATAGATGGCTTCAGTAACCTGTAACAGAAAGAAAAGGCTCCGGCGGTGGTTCTTCCACCCGGGGGCACTCCGACGATCAAGTCAGTATATCTCTCAAAGATAATCAAGTGCTAAACTTAATACTCAAAACATAAATTGCATACCTTAGACCCACGGGGGTGCCTCTCTTTTATAATATACTCAATCTAAGTCCCACTAGAAGTATGACTTCTATGAACTCCAATTTAGTGCTTACTTTGGACTCCTTAAGAGATAAAGATAAACTCCCTAAGAGTTTTATCCTTATCTTGGTTAAGTCCCCTCTTCGTCTTAGGGCTCTTGTCCCTTATTTGCTTATCTCGGATTCCGATATCTTCGGAGATAACCTCGGCAACTCCGAGATCACCTCGGCCTAACTACCACGACACGTGGCACCTCGGCTGACATGTCGGCGTCACCATGCCACGTGTTGGTATTCAGAAAATATATCCCCACACAATATATTCATGGTCAGAAGTGAAGATTCATAACAAAACTATACATACATGTATGAGCTCTTCATCTTCTTGACATTCTTTAACTAAAACATGCAAATAATCTCATATAGCTCATGCATTCAACATTAAAACACATAATCTTCAAGAATTAAAGGTTAGATTCTTACCAAAAGTCTTGAATTAGCTAAACTCTTATACTATATTGATGAACCCTAGCAAAAGCTCCAACTTTTTCTTGAATCTCTACACTTTCTCTCTCTAAGATGGAGTTCACCCCTCTCTCTAGAATATGATTTCAGATTTTTGCACTAAGTAAGGCTCAAGAATGAGCTCAAATGAGCTTATAGCACTATATTTATAGCTAGAGTGGCTTATTACATTAATTAGAATATTAGGCCAATTAAATACAACTTAATTAATCAAAATGAATCAATTTTTAATTAAATTTACCAAAGTGGTCTAAAAAGTCTAAATAACTTATTCATGTAACCAGTTTCGGTTGTGGATGTCAATAAGGCTTTCAATTTTCAGATCAAAGCAGAATCCCAAACAGATATTCCTATGAGTAACAGATAAAAGGCCAAATAATAGCATACAAAATACACAATAAACACATAATTTATTTTAATCACTTAATTAATATCCTTAATTACAAATTAGTAATTAATTACGGATCAGGGTTGTTATAGTGTCTGTTACTAAAATTACACTCCATATACTATGTTTTAGTTCTGCTTATCCTAATTCCTTTAGATTCAAGTGTTTTCTCCAAATCTCTAATTTAGTGTTAACCCCTTCTCTAGTCTCATCCACTAACATGATATTATTTGTAAAAAGTATACACTATGGCACATCATCCTGAATATTGTGCTTTAACTCAACCATAACTAAAGCGAAAAGATAAGGACTTAAGGTTGATTCTTGGTGTAACCTTACAGTAATTGGAAATTCACTCGTCTCTCCAGCAGACGATCTAACAAGGGTCACCACACCTTCATACATATCCTTAATCACATCAAAGTAACCTTTTGTCACATTTTTCTTCTCTAACACCCACCAGATTATATTATAAGGCACTTTATCATATGCTTTCTCAAGATTGATAAAAATTATATAAATGTCTATTTTCTTTTCTCTATACTTTTCTATTACTCTCCTTAAAAGATAGATCGCTTCCATTGTTGACTTACCAAGCATAAACCCAAATTGATTCTCCGACATCTCTGTTATATCTCACAATCGACATTCCATCACTCTCTCTTATACTTTCATTACGTGACATATTAACTTAATTCTTCTATAGTTGTTGCAATTCTGGGCATCTCCTTTATTCTTATATATTGGCACTAAAATACTATTCATCCACTCTCCTATGGCATTTTCCTAGTAAACAAAATTTTGCTAAATAACCTAGTCAACCAAATAACCCCTTTCTTACCTAAACATTTCCACGCTTCAATAGTTATATGATTGGGTTCTAAAGCCTTATTCAATTTCAGCTTCTTAAGTGCAAACTTCACTTCAAAGTCCCTAATCCTACGATAGAACCTATAGTCCTAATTTTCCATATTACTGCGTACTTAATCCCTTATTGACCTACCTCCATGTTCCTCATCTAACAATTTCTCAAAATAGTTCTTCCACATCTCTTTAATCTCTTCATTATTTACCGACACCTTAGAGTCCTCACACTTGATGCACTTAATCTGATTAAAATATCTTGTTTTCTTCTCTCTTATTTTAGCAAGTTTGTATATTTTATTCTCTTCATCCTTACTGTTTAGTCTAGTATATAGGTCATCATAGACTTTCAATTTAGTCTCTCTCACTACTTTTTTGACCTTCTTATTAACCAATCTGTAGTGCTTAAGGTTTTTCTCAATTTTATCATTCTATTACTTTTTAAAGCTCTCTTTTTTCATCTTTGTTACCATTTGGACCTCCTCCCTCCACTACCAAGTTTTCCTAAAGTTGGGTCCCTTTCCTTTCGACTCTCCAAGAACTTTCCTTGAGATTCTCCTCATGTAATTGGTCATCAAGTTCCACATCGTGTTGACATCATCTTCCAAGTCCCAAATACTTTCTTTATCCATTCTATTCTTAAACGTGTCTAGTTTATCTTCTTTTAGGTCCTGCCATCTAGTCCTGCAATGCCTAATATCTTTTCGAGCTTGGTATTGCCCTTTAAAGCATAAATCTAGTACCAAAATCCTATGTTGAGACATCAAGCTCTCTCTAGGAATCACCTTACAGTCGCTGCATTTTAGACAATCCCCTTTTCTTACTAGAAAAAGTTTATTTGGCTCCTAATTGACTCACTCTTTAAGGTTATCAAATGCTCCCCTTTCTTCTTATACATAGTATTGGCCACCACTAGGTCATAAGCCAATAAAAAATCTAAAATACTCTCCCCAACCTCATTTTTATCACTAAAACCATACCCACTATGCACCCTCTCATAACCTAGTTTATCTGCTCCTACATGGCCATTGAAATCACCCTTTATAACTAGGTCATCTCCTACAAGTATCTCCTGTAATACCTCATCTATTTGGTATAAAAAAACTCTCTTAACCTGATCATCTAATCCTACTTTAAGGGCATATACACTAATAGCGTTCACTATAAAATCAAAATATAAAATCAAAGTTTGAACACATAAAGATCAAAAAATTAAACAAATAGAATTAAAATTTGAATAGATAAAAAAAATTCACAGATTTTTAAAAAAATTAATAGATAGGTTGAGATAAAAAATGAGAAGATAAAAAAAATTCACAGATTTTGAACAGATAGAGAGAGAAACCCATAGATTTTAAACAGATAGAGAGAGAAATCCACAAATTTTGAGCAAATAAATAGAATTTAGGAGAAAAAATTGAACAAATAATAAAATTTGGATAGATATTTGAATAGATAAGGGAAAAAATTGAATAGATAGTAAAAAAATTGAACAGATAGATATAAAATTTGAACAGATAGATATAAATTTGAACAGATAGGGAAAATTTTGAACAGATAGATATAAATTTGAACAGATAGTCAACAAAAAGTCAATTCAATGAAAAGTCAACAGATAAATTAAAGGGTAAAATTGGAACAAAATGTCCTCCAAAACTAATAAAATGACTTTTTACCAATTTTTTTCACAAATAGTGGATTTCTCACTAATAAAAAATATCTACTGAATCTAATGGCTTATACACTCTTTACCTTGAACTTTTCAACAATTTACTCTTATAAATATTTTTTTTAAATACAAATTGTCTCCATTCTTAGAAATTTTTTTATCTAAAAGAATTATCAGAAAAAAAATTTAACTATTAACAATAAAAATACATGAATTGTTAATTAAAATATATTTATAATATCATTAAAAACTGTTATTAATTTGATGATTTATTAATATAAAAAAAATTTGTTATGAGATTATAAACTTGAAGGGGCGTGATGTAATTTTTGAAAACATAAGGAATAATTCGTATTTTAAACAAATTTTAGGTGATGTATTTGTAATTTATCTATTTTTATTTTTATTTTTTATGCCGATTCAATTTAGTGGATAAATTACATTTTGCCCCCTTTATGTTTACCATTTTCTCATTTTGGTCTTACCTTTTGTTTTTCACATTTTTTTTTAAATTTACTTCAGAGCCAAATTTTGTTCAAAATTAGAAAGAAACATCACATTGGTTGTCACTTGACATAAAAAAAAATATATATATTATATCTAAGTTTAAGTTTATCTTAGAGATATAGGTTAAAAATAGGATAAACCTTCTTAAACTACGACTCATTTACACTTTACCTCCTTGAATTTCAAAACTCAATAATTAATCATCTAGAACTATTATGTTGCTACACTTGACACTTTTCATTAGAATTCTATTAGAGATTTAAACGGAATCAAGTCATATATGAAGCACGTGACACGCTTTTTGATTTTTTAAAATGATATTACTCATTATTGATCTTTTTAGAATAATAATACTATTTTTCTGGTGATCTTATTTATACTTTGTTTTCCTTCTTTTTAGTGACAAAATGAAAATGAGATCACTAGATAAGTGCATTATTATCTTAACAATTCAACAAATATATTATATACTTTACACATGATCTGATTTTGCTTAAATCTCTAAAAGAATCTTAACAAAGATGGTTAACTATAACAAGTTAATACTTTGAGGTAATTAGCGATTAAGTTTTAAAATTTAGGGGGACAAAATGCAAATGGATCATAGTTTAAGGGGATTTACTCTAATTTATCCTTAAATATAATGATATATTTCATGTCATGTAATTGTCAATGTGACATTTTTTGTCTAATTTTTGACAAAGTTAACTCTACGAATAAATTAAAAAAATAAAATGTGAAGACCAAAGGAAGAAAAAAAATATATATTGAAGGACCAAAATAAATTTTAAAAAAATGATAAAATATAAAGGAACAAAGTACAATTTACCCTAATCTTAATGAATGGTTCAATTCTTGCAATAAAAGATTAGATAATGGACGAGTGAAAGTTTAACAAAAGTTAAAGACGTGTCTGATCATAATCAGGTGATCGTAAATGACACTTGTTACAACTTTGTTTTGTTGAGATTTTATTTTATTTTCAATAAAAAAAACTGCTTGTAGTTTTCTCTTTATTGGCCAAAAATAAAATTTTAAAATCATAATTTTAATATTTATTTTGGTCACACCAATTTCTATTATTTGAGAAAAAAAATTTAAAAATTATGAAAACTTAAAAAAGTATAATAGTCTAATATATCAAAATCAAGAACACCAATATACCAAATCAAGCCATCTTACTGGGAAATTCTATTTCCATACGTCTAATTTGTTCAAGGCACATCTTTTCTCAATACACATACCTGTTAATTTGATTATCAATTAATTTTCTCAATCTACACACTTAAAGTTACAATTACACCCTTCACTTATAAGCATTGTACACACACCTGTAGACGCGTCCCGCGAGGGGCCCTTCGCTACTACAGTTCGGACTCGATTTTGTAGTCACGGTTCTTAATCTTGAACCAAAGAGTCCAGATCCGGCAAATCGTTTTGAGAAACAGATTTTTGAAAAGTAGTGCCAAACATGGACTGCTTTGCCAGATACAGAGTCGCCACCTAAATATTTTTTAATGGGGAAATACCACTAACTCTCTTTCCACACACTTTTGATTGACCCTACTTCCACATTGACCCACCCATGCCCTTGAAAAAGACTTTGGTCTGAAGTGAAATTTCTTCCATTGAAGACTTGCATAGAAGACCTCTATTGAAGACCATTGTAAATCCTCCAAAATAGTGTTGAAGGTAAGACCATATATGTTAATTTGTTCTTGAGTGTGTTGGCGAGGTTTTGGTACGTAACCAATCAGTTTCCACCACTCCACGTGATGGCACAGATGGCTATTCCCCGCATTGCTCACTAGTCAGAGAAATACAACAAAACGACTGGAGAATTGTCTTCCAAGGGTTATACTTGCTTCAGTTACTTTTCTCAAGTTCCTGTAGATGAGATAGCCAAGGCATATAAGTAGGTTGAAGCGGAGAAAGGTCCAGCTTGTGCACCATGTGATGTCGAAAAAGAAACTGTCATGACCCAAACTCGCCCCTATAGGTTTAGCGTCGTAACTGGCTAGTAATTCTTGGATTACCAAAGGTCCCTTAACAGAATAACATATAATTAGGGGCTAGCGGAAGCAAATAACAAATATACAACATCCATTGAGCTGTGCAGACTTACATGAGACAGAAAAATTTTAAACCTTTATATACATATCTATATATCCTCCTTATATCATCATATATATACAGATTAGACAAAAAGGGACTTAGTCCTATTTACAAAATAAACAAAGACTTGTTTAAGCAAACAAGAAAAACAAAACTTGAACTTTAATCACATAGCCATAACCGCTTGGCATATTGAAAACCTCTACGTGAGGCACATTGGTTGGTTGACAAAACAGATTCCAGGCAGACACCTCTAAGCCTGATCACGCGCCTAATCATCTACATACATAAATAATACAGTAAACTGGAACCCAGTGAATAATAACAAGGTTAAGGATTTTAATGAATGATGTCCATCACAGAGTTAGGAATCAGAGTTTATATCAGAAACAAATTCTTATCAGATACAGAGTCTTATGCATATTCATATTTCAAATTAGAAATAGATTCATATACATGTTCATATTCAGATTTTGCATAAGATCATACGCGGTACACCCAGTAGCTACCATATCAACGTGGTCCTAAGATCCACATGTATAGTCAGTACCGACGACCATAAAAGTTCATATCTTGCGCGCAAGTAGTCATGGTATTGTGACCCCTAGGCAAGGGCCACGTAAATATAGGCCTTGGTATTGTTACCCCTGGGCAAGGGCCACGTGCATATTAGCCACGGTATTGTTACCCACGGGTGAGCGCCACGTGAATTAAGGGTGCCACAAATACATTTCAAAAAAATAGACATTCATTCACGTTTCATAAAATAGCATTTCAGAGAACAGATCATATCATATCAGTCAGAAAATACTTATAATTAAACATAACTTTACAAAGTTATTACTCACAGATAACTGCAGAAGCAGATCAGACAGAATGGACAAATCAGATAAATCAGGCAGACAGTAGCGCGTGACCTACACAAATACATAACATATACACATGAAACACAATATCAATTCATTGATTAAACTTGACTTTTCTTGTCTTTTTTTTATCTAAGTAGTTCAAAGTTCTACCACGCTTTATTCTTTATTTAGTCACATGAATCGGGTTCTAATTTCACGTATTCTTTCATTACTAAATTATTCTTTTCTAAATAAATCAATTTCTTACTTTTCTTAATTAATTACTACTAGATTAATGACTTATTCTTTAATCAATCAATTTATATTGATTATTAGTTTATTAGTCTTCATTGAGTCATAAATCATGTCTAGAATGCTGGGAAGTGAAAGAGAACGAAAATTGAAATATGAAACTACTTTTTAAATTTTTTTTGAAACAAGACTCTTCGCTTGAGCGCAACATTGGTCGCTCGAGTGGACCCCTTGGTCTGCAAAAATACTGGTTGCTTGCATTCTACGCTCGAACGACAACTTTTTCGCTCGAGCGATGGTGACGAATTCTGAATTTTCTAGAATGTTATTTAAACTTCAAAACACATTACCAAGGCTTCAAATTCACGCATGACTCACTCGAACATGCAAAAACATTCCCAATTACATATACTTAAGGTTAATTCCACTTATACTTCAAGATTTCATCCATGATTTTAATTCAAATTTAGACCTTGGCTTTCACGCTTAAAAATCATCTTTCAATTCTTTCTTTGTTTCATGAAACTTAAAATTGAATTGAGAGGGTAATTTTTGGGAAAAATTGGGCCGAGCTGCGAGTCGGGCATTGAGGCCCAAAACGCGAAGGACTAAGTAAGAGGGCCGCAATAGATACTCCGGCCCAGAAGGGCAAAGTTACTCCGGCCTTGGGAAGACAAGGTTACTTCGGCCCAAGGAGGTAAAATTACTTCGGCTCACGAAGGGTAGAGTTACTTCGGTTAGAAGATTGTAAATGAACTTCGGTTTGGGAGCAACTTGAAGTTATACCGGCCTTAGAGGCATACCGGTTTGAGAGTTATACGTTTTATGAAACATAAAATTGAAGTTATAAAGCCCTTTCAAAAATATTTGTACGTATGAAATTTAAATCAAAATCAAACTAATTTTTGATTCTCAAATATAAATTATAATTTATTTCCATTTTTGTCCAAATTTAAATTTAATTCATTTTCTACATATCAAGCCCAATTTCAAATCCACAAATTCTAAAACTTTAATTCATCTTTCAAAACTCCTAAAAATTCATGATGCATGTATAATTGAAACTCAATTTCATGTTAAGACAACTAAATTTAAACCCAAAGTGATTAATTTCTAAATTAATTTCCATAAATTTGAACCTAACTCCTTTGCATATATCAAATCTTCAATAAATCCTTGTTGCATGTAATTTATAGAACTCAATTCAAGAATAATTCTCTAAATTGAACTCAAATTTAACAAATTTAAATAATCATAACTCATGTTTTTTAACCTAACTTGATTTAACATACAAAATTCAATTTCTATGAATTTGTAATTAATCCTCAAATCTTTATTTTAATCTTCTCAAAATCCACCTTGAATCAATTTTTGTTTAAATTAATTAAACAACACTACAAAGAGGATGGAATTTCTTACTTTAAGATGAATATTTTATAATTTCTAGCTTTCATTTTGGTACCCACAAAGCTATCTTTTTCTTTTGTTCTTCATTTCTTCCTTGTCTTCTTCTTTCTTGGTTTCCCTCTCTCTCTCTCTCTCGCGGCTGCTTTCTTTTTTCTTTTCTTTTTTTGTTACAGGAAAATCCTCTCACTCTCTCGCAAGTCCAGGGCTGTGCCCCTTGCAGAGATCACCAAGGTGTCCTGTTGTCCGTTCCGAGATAGGAGACTATAACCTGGGAACTTGCCCCGATCTCCCAAGACAAGCTCCGCTTAAGTCAGGACTCGAGCAGCAGGGGAACATTGGGCCCACACCAAGTGTTGTGGTAGCAACAACTTGAGGCTAACCTCCTAACCAACTACCCTACGCCCAGGAGATTGGCCCAAGGGGTTTTGAACTTAGGACCTAGGGTCTTAACCCCCAAACCTTTACCAAGTTGCCAAAGACCCTTGGGTTAAAATAAAGTTGCCAAACACCTTCGCGGCTGCTTTAAGAGCTTTGTATTTTCCCTTTTTGATCTTATTCATTCTATTCTCTCTCTCTCTCTCTCTCTCTTCTATCCGTACGGTTCACCAACTCTTTTAGAGTTCTCAACTCAATGCTCCAGCCAACAAAAAAATTTTTTTTTTTTTTTTTTTTTTTGAACACAAGAAATATAGAAATAGAGTAGCAACAAGAAGAGACAAGTTAAGAGGCATTCAGCAAGAGCTCCAAGGCAGCTGGTGGCTGTCCCACCCAGTTAAGAGGGAGTCGACCGTAGAGGGAAGCTTGGGCCACCCAATGCGCGGCTTTGTTGGCTGTTCGAGGACTCCAATGAAAGGAGAAGTGCCCCTGAGTCGCCAATCTCTTGATATCCTTGAAGATGGCTCCACACTCCCACGGCGGGGCATCTTCGAAAACACACAAACTGATAACATCTTTGTTGTCCCCTTCGATCTCTACCGAGTTAAGGTTACAAGCCACCGCTAATTGACATGCACTCCTGCAAGCTAAAGCTTTGCCTTGCAAAGAGGAACTGACCCTCCAGCTTTGCGTATGTCCATTAATCAAATTACCCCTATCATCTTGCAGAAGTACCGCAGTTGAAGCCGAAAGAGAATCCTTTTTGATAGCCACATCACAATTAATTTTGAAGGACCCGGTGCTGGGGGCTTGCCAGCCGGCCACCCTTGGAAGACAATCCAGCAGACTTTGGTGTTGCTTCACAGCCCCAGGAGCAGTAGCTGAGTCGAACTCCTCTTTCGCCACCCGAGCTCGATATAACGTCGAGGAGGGCTCCATAGGATAATGGTTGAAAACCAAGTTGTTTCGGTCTTTCCAAATATACCACCCAATCCACACAACAAAGATAAGAAGATTTTCCCACTCATGAACAGAATGAAGTTGTTCTAACAGATTATAGGACCAACGTAGAACCGAGCAGCTAGGACCTTCAACAATAGGAAACTTGAGATCACAGCCAAACCAAATTGCTCGGACCCAGTCACAACCAAAAAGAAGATGTTCTATAGTTTCAGGAAACTCTTGGCAAATCGGGCAAAGATTCGAAGGAGCACACCGCCTCCGATACAAATTTACTTTAGTAGCGAGCCCATTGTTGCACACCCGCCACCAAAAATTTTTGAGTTTCGGAGGAACCTTTAAAACCCACAACAACTTCCAAAATTTTTTAGGAGGCTGGAAATAGGAAGAAGGAGGGGAAGAAAGACCCCTGCTCACCTTAGTCAAAGCTGTGGAATAACCTGATCGCACCGAATACTCGCCTTTGGCCTCAAAATGCCAAACAAGGGAGTTAGTTGAGGTGTCCATAGCAATTGGGATTAATCTAATAGCTTCGACTTCGGCTTCAGACACCAGTCAAAGATTCAATCCTCCAGCTCCTTGAGTGGGCATCAATAACATCCTGAACATGTTGAATCCCAAACTCCGTAGGTTTCGATGAGAGAACTTTGAACCTAGGAATTGAAGGAATCCATTTATCATCCCAGAAATTGATGGCAGCTCCATCGTTCACTTGCCAATGAACACCCTCTTGAAGCAGTTGCCGGCCCTGGATTAGACTTGCCCAAGCCCACAACGCTCTCCTTCCTCTAGCAGTGTGCAAAAAGGAGGAGTTGGGGAAATAAATGGCTTTCAGCAGGCGAGCACAAAACGAGTTTGGATACTTCAATAAATGCCAACCTTGCCGAGCTAAGAGAGCCAAATTGAAAGAATTAAAGTCTCTAAAACCCATACCTTCTTGATGTTTCGGCAAAGTCATATGACCCCAATTCAACCAATTAATCCCCTTCCCTTCTGGATCTCCCTGTAGACACCCCATTTTTGACCGACCTTAAGACTCAGACGTCACCAATTGAGCGCTTGGTGATGTTGCATATCGCACTCGTTCAGAAGTCTCAGAGTCACGGCCATGAGCCCTGCCTCCGGATTTTCGAACCCTTTTCTGTGCCCTGCCTCGGTTTGCGAACCAGGCTCGGTTTTCTCTGTTTCTTTTCCTGAGGGAAGGGAGAGGTCCTGTAGACCATCTCTCAGTGGCCGTGGGCTACATTTTGTGGCTGTAGGCCATTTTTTCCATTTCGGAGCCCGGTTCCCGGTTTTCGGAGCCGTCAGGCCATGTGCCTCGGTTCGGGACCACTCAACCATCTCCATTCGCTCTGAATTTTGGCATACTTCCTTTTTACTCCCTTTTGAGGGACACTGAGGTCTGAGAGACCCACTTCGGGGTCGAATGCCACTTTCGGTGTTTAACAGGCAATTTTCTGGACCCCGAACTGCGCGTTTTGGCCCCTGAGCATTCGTTTTGCATCGGTTTTCGTTCATTTTTGGCAGGTGCCTCTGTTTCATCACCGGGAAGGCCGTAGAAGGGTGGGAGGCCAGCAATTGTTTCAGCAACCAGTTATATATCCTCCGGCACCCTCCGACGCCCGTTTTTTCTCACTTCCGGGCCAATGTTGAACACCCTTGGGCCACTTTCTTCAACCCCAAACCACATATTTGTGATGTACACACTTGGGAGGATCCTAAAAGTTAGTGGCCGGCCACTAATGTCACCTGACC
>NW_021025827.1:1038961-1095279 GCF_004153795.1 Camellia sinensis | reverse complement strand
AGCCTGCAACCTCTTGTGGCCTGTCAGCCCCTTCTATTGGCTGTCGACCACTACTTCTGGTTGCCGGCCACTGATATGGCTTGTCGGCCATAATTAGTGGCCTTCCGGCCACAAGTGTGTTTTGTAGATATTTTTCTGCTAGTTGTGCCAGCTATTGGCATAGATGCATGCACCGTCTTACACGTGTATGTATTGATATTTCTGAGGGAGTTGCATGTTTTTCTATATATAGAAGACCTCTCATTCCATTTTGAAGGTTGGAATTTTTAGAGAAAAATTTCTCTCTCTCTCTACAATTCTCTCTCTCTTGCAATTTCTTAGCTTTTTGCAAGCTTTTTCCTATACACTCTTAACCAAACCTTACCATCTTTGAGTTGAGGTACCTTTGAGCCTAGTTTGAGCTCTTAAGGATGTGTTTGCCTTGATTTGTTACATAGAATTGGTTCTCCTCTTCAAGAGGTATAAAGTTTTGTTTCTCCTGTTGTTTTATTTACTCTTTTTCTAATTGTTTTCCCACTATTTTTGGTTTGTATAAAATCTATATTTTTGGGCTGAAACTCGTGGCTTAAGGCCAATAAGGGTTGAGGGCTGGTTCACCTTTTTTTACACCTTGTTTTCAAGGCCTTTACCCTTGTGTTTCCCACATTTACACTATCTTTTTTTGAGCTTTTAACCACTAATTTTTAGAGTTATTTTAATGGCTAAAATGTTGTTTTGAAGTCCAAAATTGGAGGGGTTTGCGTCCCCTCCTTGTGTCTTGCTTACTAGCCTAGTATGTTCTACGTTTTAGCTTATTGTTCTAGCTATTTTTGTCTTAATTCCAACATGTTTTAGGAATTATTTATCACTATTTTAGGGCTGTTTTTAAGTGTTCATTGCATTTGAGCCTTGTATTGCATGCTTGTAGTGCAATTGTCCTCATAGGTTTGATGGTTTAGGCCTTAGCCACCATCCTATTTGAGTTGATAGCATTTATTTCATGCTTTCCTTACTTGTGGTTACCTTTCATCACCTCTGCAACCTCCCTCATTTCTTGCCTTTCGCTTTGCTTTGAGAGTTGTTTCAAACCTATTGTTCTTTTAAGCTTGAGATTGAGGTTGTCATGCTTAATAGTTTAATCCCTTTTAGGGGTTCATTATCAATGGCATGACATCTCTCTCATGCCTTAAGCCAACTTGTAGTTTGACACTTCTCTCTTTCAGAGAACTTAAACTCACTTTTGGACTTAATTGATTAAAGAATTGAAAGGTAACTAAAATGGAGTAATAAAATTGGTGATTAAAAAAAGGGCAAGATAATAATTTGGTTTGGGTTCAATCGGACGTTAATTGAACCCTTAAGTCTTGAGCCGTTTCATACTCATGAGTGATGCAAATGACTCAAGATTTATTGTCAACTACTTCCCTTGATCATTCATGATAGGGAGGTGATTTTCAGAGTCTTGTTTTGATGCATTCATTGAACTTGCACCCTTTGGTTCATAGGCTATCATGCAATGAAATTGTATCCATTGATGGTTTGTGAATTAAATTTTACCACTCCTTTGAGCCCCTTAATGATAAGAAGGGGTAAGTTGTGCAAACAAATCCTTGAAAATACCCTGTTCCTGCTCTGTTTGCTCTCTGTTGCAACAAGAAGAACCAGGCAACAGTGGCCGGCAGGCCACCATCAGTGGACGATAGGCTATCACTTCTAGCCTGCCGGCCATCTGTACAAAACCCAGTAGTGTACTTTTGAAGCAGAACAAAATTGGTCTTGAGATGGAAAACAATGTAAGTGTTCTACTGTGCAACAGAGGTATTTGGCAGTAGAACAGTGGCCTTCTTCGGGTAGAAATGCATTCATGCATGAACCTTCCCTCAATTCTCGGGATTCATGAAGTGATGTTAATATTAATGTTGTGCTTGAAGTAGTGGCTTTGCAATAGCTAATTCGTTTCGTATTAGTTAATTAGCTAGAATAGTTTACTAACTCGGTTTGTAATAATTAGTTAAGTAGTTTAGCTAAATTATTCATTTGGGTTTGTAATAGTTCATTAATTAGTTTAGCTTTAATTAGTTAGCTAGTTTATTCATTTGGATCCTCCTGTGTGAGGGCGCAATGTTGTAATAATGTGTATGTCTTCTAACCCCACGTCTTTCTCCTTTTTATTTACATGCTTATGATGGTTAGTTTAGGGAACGATGTTTTGTTTATCATTCTCCATGTTTGCATCCACTTGTCTTGTATACACCGAGGTTCGGTTCATCATTCTAACTTGCATTGTTAGTTAAACATTCTTTGAATACGTGCTTAGACTGCATGCTATGAAATTGATTCATATGCTATATTAGTAGCCGAGCTTAGTAATTGCATGTGTTGCATTAGTCATATTGCATAAGTTAGGATCATTTCATCTTTTTGGCTTGGAGTACTAGGTGAGCCTTTACTCGCTTTAGCATATCGCATGCGTGTGATTGTTGCCATGTCTAGCATGCTTTCCATGAGGCCAAATGCTTAAATGATAAACTGTTTGAATACTTGTGGATGAAGGCTAGTTGCTTGAATTGAAATAATTTGAGTAATGTTTATCTGCGATCACTTTTTCAAGTAGTACATATTCGAAACAATTTGGCAAACGAACATGAATTAAGTGTTCCAATTCTTGCAAATTAGTTTATAATTGTGTATGTGCGCATCACATAGTAATGTTAGCTAATAATCGGAATAAGAGCATATAATGTAAACAAAATTCATATCATGATTAGTAGAGGCTGATCTTTGATCGAGCGAGCGAGGGTGCTCAATTCATGACCTTCCCCTCTCGTACCCAAGTTCTCGAGCCGAGACAATCTTGGTAATGACGGACATGTGGCCTTTGGCACGAGTCATGGTTTCCTAAATTTTCAAAAAATATTTAGGTGGCTACTCTGTATCTGGCAAAGCAGTCCATTTTTGGTAATTTGATTCAAAATTGATTTTCCAGAAGATTTGCCGGATTTGGACTCTTTGGTGTTTATTTATTTCATATTGCACTTGTGAGATTAGATTCAGAACCGCAAGAGTATGATACTGTAGGGCTTGTTCATCTTCCGAAAGGGGGCACGAAAAGTTGAGCTACAGTTCAAAACTTGCTCCATAGGTGAATTGAGAGGGGTGTACTGTTCAAACCAACCCGGTGGGCGGGTCGGTCTGTATGCGAAGGCCGGTCTGTATGCTGAGGGGGTCGGTGTGTATATTGCGAGGGCCTGGGCTCAAGTTCTTTTCTTCTGTCCTTGGAGGGTGGGGTTTTGGATGTGGAGTCTTAGCGAGCTGCCAAGAAATCTTCTGCATTCATGTATTTTTAGGCTTTGGCAAGAAAGGCAGCCATGGTGGACGGGGGATTTTTGGAAAGGGAGAAGAAGAAATCTGACAGGCGCAAGCCAACCATGAAGACTGTGAGAGTCATCATTTTTCTCCACTTGTAAAGCCTCGGTATTGAAACAGGTGACAAAGCTGCGTAGCGACTCCCCTTCCGTCTACTGGATGTTTAGCAATTGGGTCGCTGGATTTTGTTATTGTTAAGCGCCAATGAAATGGCTCAAAAAGGATTTGTTGAGCTAGCGAAAGAAAGTGACAGAGTTCGTGGAAAGCTGGCAAAACTAGAGGCGTGCCGACCTCTTCAACGTGATAGGGAAGACGCAACATATGATTTCGTTAGGAAAGATGTAACGTCCCCAAAATAATACAACAAACCAATCAAGGCAATATGTGAATGACTATCATGACCCAAACTCGCCCCTATGGATTAAGGTCATAACCGGCCAGTAATCATGAGATTACCTGCAGCTTCAAACTTGATTAAACTTGTTTCAATAGAAATAAAGGGGCCAAACGAAAGCAGACTTAAATATTTTGTCCAATGAGCCATGCTTACATGGCATAGCAAAATCATTCCAAAGGCATTTCATAATAACTCACACGTATATACAAAATTAACATCTTATACATCCAGGAACTCCAAAGAATTAGTCAGCCAAACAAAGACTTATACACATAGGTGATACAACATATTCACCAAAATAGCAAAAGAGTAACAAAAGAATGAAAGGACAAAAACAAGATCTCATGTGTGAGACATTCGGGCTGATTCCTCAAAACTCGACTTCCTCTCATAATCTTCACCGAGGCTAGGTTTGGACGTCTCTTTGCTCACCTACATACACATGAATGAGAGTGAGCGAAAGCCCAATGAATAATATCAAATAAGGAAGTTACATGAATAAAAATTCGTAACAATCATATCGAACGGCCTTAGGCCCATTCATGTTCTATCTAATACATCAAATAGCCTTGGGTCCAAACTTATCAAACGGCCTCGGGCCCAATTCATTCTTATCAAATGGCCTCCGGCCCAATTCGCTCGTAGTAGCCGAGCTTAGTAATTGCATGTGTTGCATTAGTCATATTTAATCATTCATGTCAAACGGCTTTTGGCCTAATTATTCATGTCAAGCAGCCTTTGGCCCAATCATTTATGTCAAATGGCCTTTGGTCCAATCATTTCTATCAAACGGCCTTTGGCCCAATTATTCATGTCAAACGTTCTTTGGCCCAATCATTTCTCGCAAACGACCTTTGGCCCAATCATTAGTATGATCAATATCAAATTCAATTTAATAACTCCATAGAGCTCATATAGAAGTAAGCATTTGGAAGTAGCATACTTCAATACATTCTTAATAATATTACTCACAGTGATCTGGCAGATGATTTACCCTTGCTCTTGACCCTACATATATCATAAACATAGTGGGTCATAAGCGATTCAATCCGTTCTTAATTTATATATTCCTCTTAGGTCTCTCGCTTCTCTTCTTAGTCCATTTACAATGCTCAGTGTATGCCTAAGAGTGCTTAGAAATGAAAAAGAACGGAAAACAAAACACAAAATCACTTTTCAAAATTTCTGAAACAGGGTTCTCTGTTCGAGCGCAGCTTTGGTCGCTCGTGCAGACCCTTTTGGTCTGCAAAAGTTCTGGTTGCTTGCAATTTACACTTGAGCGAAACTATTGACGCTTGAGCGAGAAGTCATCCAAAGCAGGGTACACTCGAGCGCAAATTCGGCCGCTCGAGCCACCGTGCAATCTCTGCAAAACTTCTGGGAGCTAAGTTTTCACGCTCGAGCGAGACTTTTCTCGCTCGAGCGGACAGGTCGAATTCTGGGTTTTCCATAATTCTGTCTAAGCTTCAAAACACATCTTCAAATGTCCCAAGCCTATGTTCTTGATACAAAATCATGGAAATCTTTATACAACATGAGGACATAAGCAAATTGAGTCTAATTTGTCCAAAATCATAATTCAAATCCCAAATTATTTCACATTTTTCTTGACAACCTCATAACACAAGTTACCAAACTTCATATCTTCAAAGCTCATGCAAATTAATTTTCATATCATTTTGAATTTTACATGCATGTGAAATATAGGCTTCATTTTTAACTTAAATAATACAATTGATGATCATCTTCATGAAACTCAACATTATCATGCTTGCAGGTGCCAAATAGCCTTTAATTCATCTTAAAAAGCATGGTTGTACTCAATTATGCAAACTCATGACAATTCTTTACATGCATGTACATACTAACTTCAAATTCATCAAATTCAACTCAATTCATATTCTTGATTACAATTTATCTTTGAGTTCATATAATTACAACTCAAATTAATAAATTCATGTCTAACTACTCACCTAAAGGTTCCAATCTTCCAATTTCTAGCTAGTTCTTGGGCCTAGCCTTTCAAAACTTGAATTCTCTTGCAAAAATCTACAAGAATGGCTTCTCTCTCTCTCTCTAAACTAGCCCTCTCTCTCTCTAGAATATGATTTCATCCAAGATGAGTTCAAAAGAAGGAATTTGAGTGTATATAGGCCTATTTATAGGCTTGGCTAATCAAATTGATTAAGGCTAAGTAATGATGCTCCAATTTAATAATTCTGTATCTAATTATTTTGATTTGAATCAATTTCTAATTTAAATTTCATCATAGGCTCTAAAAGTTATGCCAATTACAACAATACAGTCAATTTCAGTTTCTGAAATCTCTACGCTCTCCAATTTAAATTCTATAGTAGAAAGTTAAACAAATTTTCCTACGGTGAACAGATAGAAATTCAAAAACACATATAATCATATAAATAGCACTCAAAATCATATTAAGCACATAATCACAATCATAATCAAGATTAATTAACATAATACGGGACAGGGTTATCACAATCTTCCCCCCTTTAGGAAGTTTGATCCTCCAAACTTATTTTACCTTCGTCCAGAAACAGATGTAGATAGCGTAATCGCATCTCATCTTCTTTTTCCCATATAGAGTCCTTCCTATAGTGTTCTTTCCATTCTACTTTCACCATAGAGATGGATTTATTTCTCAACTGTTTCACTTGTCGGTCAGTGACTCGTGCTGGCCATTCTTCGTATTCCTTATTTTCATCCAAAGCTATTCAGTGGTGTAGCTCAACTTTTTCACGCCCCCTTTCAGAAGCTCGAAAGAAAGCCCTATAGTTTGGACTCCCGTAGTTCTGAATCTAATCTCACAAGTGCAATGTGAAATTGATAAACACCAAAGAGTCCAAATCCGGCAAATCTTTTGAAAAATCAATTTTTGAATCAAAAATGCTAAAATTGGACTGCTTTTCCAGATACAGAGTCACCACCTAAATATTTTATTCTGGGGAAATTTAGGAAACCCATGACTTATGCCAAAGGCCACGTGTCTATCATCACCAAAGTTGTCTCGGCTCGGGAACTTAGGCACGAGAGAGGAAGGTCATGAATTGAGCACCCACGCTCGCCCGATTAAAGATCGGTCTCTACTAATCATGATATGATTTTTATCAATATTATGTGCTCTTGTTCCGGTTATTAAGCTAGCATTACTATATGATGCGCACAAGCAAGTATAAACTAGTTTTCTCAAATTGGAACAATTCAATTTGTGTTTGTTTTGTAAAAAGAGATTGAGTTTGCCATCTCAAGTGGGCTTAAAGTTTGCGAATTTGCCACTCAACAAAGTGGGCTTAAAAATGGACATTCGTTAAATCGTTCCAATTCAAGCAACAAGCCTTCATCCACAGGCATTCAGGCAGTTTATCAATTAAGCATTTAGCCTCACGGCAAGCATGCTAGACATGGCAACCACTCACACTCATGCAAGGATGCTAAAGTACTAAAAACTCACCTAGTACTCCAAGCTAAGAAGATATGAGTTAGAAAAATATGCATGATCCCTAACTATACAAGATGTCTAATGCAACACATGCAATATGCAATTACTAGGCTCAGCTACTAATATGGCATATGAATTAATTCAAGACATGTAGTCTAAGCACATATTCGAAGAAGTATTGAAATGACAATGCAGTTTGAATGATACGCCGAGCCTTGGTGCATGCAAGACAAGATGAATGGATGCAAGCATAAGTGTAGACTGCCCGAACTCGCTCCATGCTCGAAGGTGCGAATTGGGTTCATAGCTACTACAGTTTGGATTCCTGTCACGGTTTTGAATCTAATCTCGCAAAGTGCAATGTGAGACTGATAAATCACCAAAGAGTCCAAATCCGGCAATTGGTTTTGAAAATCAATTTTAATCAAAAAGCACCAAACATGGACTGATTTGCTAGATTTCAGAGTCGCCACCTAAATATTTTGTTTTTGAGAAATTTAGGAAACCCTAACTCATGCCTAAGGCAGCGTGTCTGTCATCACCAAAGTTGCTTCGGCTCGAGAACTTGGGTACGAGAGGAGAAGGTCCTGAAATGAGCACCCCCGCTCGCCCGATCAAAGATCGGCCTCTACTAACATGATATGTTGTTTTTGAAAACACATGTGTTCTTGTTTGATTATGAGCTAGCTTACTATGTGATGCGCACAGTACACAAGTATAGACCAAATTGCTTAAGTTGGAACAAAACATCTCATGTTTGTTTTTCGAAAATGGTTTGAAGTTACTACTCGCAAGTAGGCTAAAATGCGGATTTGCCACCCTCAAGTGGGCTTAAAACAACATGATTTTGCCACTCCAAGTGGGCTTAAAACGTACATTTTGATGAATTGTTCCAATTCAAGTAATGAAACCTTCATCCACAGGCATTCAGGCAGTTAAACACTTAAGCAGACAGCCTCATGGCAAGCATGCTGTCATGGCAATCACTTACACGCATGCAAGGATGCTAAAGCATAAACACTCACAATGTACTTCAAGCCAAAATAGAAGCTAGTTAGTAATCAATGCATGATCCTAGCTATGTCAACAATGCCTAATACAACACATGTAAAATGCAACTAAGTAGGCTCGGCTATCTAAGATGGCATATGAATGCAACACTAGATAATATGCTTTGAAACACATATTCAAGTAAGTATTGAGATTCAATGCAGTTTGAATGATGCGCCAAACCCGGTGCATGCAAGACAAATGAATGATGCAAACATGCAAAGCATAAGGTATGCTAATTGAAATATGCCCTAAACTAACCACCGAAAGCGGATAAGTAAAAGGGAGAAAGACGCAGGGTTGGAAGGCATTCACACACACACGCACACTTATTACAACATTTGCCCTCTCGACGGAGGGTCCGACTAAAATGAAAGCTAACTAGCTACGCTAATTAAGCTAACTATTACAAACTAACTAATTAACTAACTATTCAAGCTGATTAATTATTACAAACGAAATTGAATAACTAGCTAATCTAAGCTAATTAGAATATTACAAAGCACTAAGCTAAATTAATTACAGCACAAGTAATTAACTACAACTAGCTAACAAAAGAGATAAATGGCCTCGCGGGCGAAGGAGATATGCATGCTCGATTACATCTCCTGGCAATCCACCGCCTTGCCTCAAGACACCCCTATTTGCACTCTTTTGAATCTTTGAAAATTACACCGATTTCCAAATTGTTTCTTTCTGATCTCAAGAACACCTTGAGGGTTGAAATTCCTCCTGTTGCTGTAACATAGCACAGACAGAGGCAATACAGTGTATTTGCAAGGAAATGTATGCACTTCCACACTCCTTATCATATCTCAAAGGAGTATGGCACTTGACTCTCGAGCCAACAACCAAGCATTTTCAATGCATGGTGGCCAAAGGATCAAACTTGCGCAAAACTCTTGAATGCACACATAAGACTCAAAAGGCCTCCATCCTATCATGCACAATCAAGGGCGTCGACGACTGAGAAATGTAACACGTTTCATCACTATGAGTATGAAACGTCCGACATTTCTCGTGTTTGGATTAACGTCAGATCCAAACACATGCAATACAAAAAACATGCTTATTTTGGCCATGTTTTACTTGATTCATTTTGTTTACACATTTTAGATTACCAATTAGTCCCTTAATCGGTTAAGTCCAAAAGTGAGAGTCCTCTAGTTTTGAAAGAGTGAATTAGTGGGATGCAATGACATATATTTTAGCACTAAAATAACATGCTAAAGACGCTAAATCATGCAAGACATGCATGCAAGACATGTTAAAGGCCAAAAACACTAAGGCTAGTGAAGAGCATCACACAAGAGGCATGCAATATCAAGCACAAATGGTCAAACCAGTTATGGACAGACCTAAAACATGCCAAAACAAAGGCCGAAACATGCTGAAATGATAGCCCAAAAGTTTAGACAAACATGCATGCAAGTTGGCTCACAAGCGAAGCATACGACCCAAACCTCAAACACAACAAAAGGGCAATAAATGCAAGAATATGGCAGAGGTATATGGTCTGAAATAACATGCCAAATGATGCTATGCCATGCGAAAAGCTCAAATATGACATGCTAGAGGTCTCAAAGTGCAAGGCTAGCAAAGCCAAATACACTATAGCTGTGCAAAGCCAAGCATGCATGACCGAAACCACTCAAATCAGACCTAAAGCATGCTAAAACATAGCCAAAAATGTGCTAGAGTAGAGCATACACATGCTAGATCAATAGGCTGAAACACCGAATACACTAGGTTAGTGAACAAAATTGCACTACAAGTGCAAGAAGCATGCAAAAGGCAACCAAACCAACTTGAAACAGAGTTATGACATGGCAAATAATGGCTAAAAACATGCTTGAACTAAGCAAATTCAAGGCACAAAGACATGCTACTATGCAAGGCTACAAGTAGGATTACACTACAAGTACAAGAAGCATGCAAGAGGTGACCAAGACAGCCAAAAACAGAGTTATGGCAGTCTAAGAAGTCACAAAAATGAGCCTAAACAAAGCCACTAAGAAGTAGAAACACATGCTCTTTTGATGGGCCATCAACACATGCAAACAAGAAAAGAGGAGGGGGGACCACTCCCACCCATTTGGGACCTCAAAACCATCTTTCCACCACTGAAATTCCTCTGAGTTTCAGTGGTAAGAAGGCCAAAAAGAGATGGTTTCAAAAGCTTTAAAAGATCGCAAGAAGCTTAGCAAATAAGGCACAAAAGAGGGAGAAACACCCCTAACTCAAATAGGGCCTCAAACAACCATTTTAAACACTTAAAAACAAAGGTTTTTGTAGTTGAAAGCAAGGCCTAAAGTGGCATGCAAAGGTGGCCAAATATGCAATTAGAATAAAGCTTTAAAGAGGATATGGGACTCACCCTTGAAGCACAACAAGAACAACAAGTTTCTTTAGCTAAAACTAGCTTTTAGCCCTCAAATATGACCTGCAAGAACCTCAACTCAATGATGGTAGCGTTTGGCTAAGAGTCTCTTTGCAAAAGTATGAAGAAAGCTCACTTTCAAGCACTAAAAGGGAAAAGAAAGAGGATTCTAGAGAGAGAGGAAAATTTGCTTTCAAAATTTCTAAACCCTTGAGAAAGGGAAGGCACCTCCCCTTTTATAGAAATGCAAGACAAAGCTTGCTCAAATCCCTCCCTGGGGAGGATGCATTCTGTGCCTAACAGCTGGCACAACTGGCACCAAAAATATCTACAAAAAGTGAAAAATGGTCGCCAACCACTCAAAGTGGTCGACCGACCACCCCACCTAGTCGACCGACCACCTCAGGTGGTCGACAGGGGAAACATCTGGTCAATAGGGCAAAAAGGGGGTCTCTCAAAAGAGTAGAAGGTTGTGGCATATTGCAGACCACTTGAGGTGGTCGATCGACCACCCACCCTAACCAACTGACCGCCTAAAGTGGCTGACAAGGGAGAAAACTAGTCGACATGGGAGAAAAGTGGTTTACACCACTATTTCTCCCTCCAAGCAAAAGGGGAGGACCAAGAGTTGGCTTAAAACAAGCGCAAAACCAAGAGAGTTCAGAGACTTAGAGGCAAGGCGCATAGCTGAAAACCTCGGGGACTCTAAACGAGCGCAAACATGCGCAATCATCGAGCACTCAAACGATGACGTCCAAGTCTTTAGGATGGTCAAAAATGGGGTGTTTACACTAAGGTATGCTAATTGAAACATGTCCCTAATCTAACCATCAAAAGCGATTAAATAAAATGAAAAAAGACGTGGGATTGGAAGATATACACATTATTACATTTTACTCTCACGAAGGAGAGTCCGAATGAATAAAGCAAAACTAACTAGCAACTAATTAGGACTAAGCTAATTAAGCTAATTATTACAAACCAAGTGAATAACTAGCTAAACTAATTAACTAGTTATTAGAACACTTGTTATTTAACTAGTAAGCTAATCAAATTATAACACAAATGCAAATAAGCTAAGTAATTAAAGTATTTAACTACACTACCACTACTCTGCCTCGGGCAATGAAAGATGCACATGCTCGGATATCATTCGAAAAGATCTTCGTTTCGCTCCCGTAATCCTCTGTTTGCAGAGTTAAACACTTCCAGAACCATTTTGCTCCACCTTACCAAAATTCTGCTAAGGTTTGCATCAGTGGCCAGTTGGCCACTGGTAAGGACTGCTGGCCATCTGCTGGCCATAGAAGTGGCCTACCAGCCATCAATGGTGCTCTGCCGGCCACCTGTCGGCCACTGATGCACTGGTTCAACTTGTTGCAACAGAGAACAAACAGAGCAAAAAGAGGGTATTTCCACAGATTGTTTGCACAACTCACCCCTCATTTTCATGAGCAAATCCAAGAAGTTGTGAACTTAAGCCACAAGCCACCAACCACCAACTCAAGTAATTTCATTGCATGATGGCTTGTGATTCAAGAGGTGCAAATTCAATAAATGCAAAATGAGACACAAACATCCTCCCTTTCATGAAAGATCAAGGGAAGAAGTTTACCTTGGAGACTTAGATCATTTTATCACTAACAAGTATGAAATGGTCCAAGTTCCATGTGTTCAATTAACGTCCAATTGAACACATCAAAACACAACCAAATTCTTATCTTGGCTCACTTTTAGTTCCGAGTTTTAATTACTCATTTTATTTTACCAACCATTCCTTAATCCAATTAAGTCCAAAATGTGAGTTAAAGTATTCTAATGGAAAGAAAAGCTTAAAACACAAGTTGTTTTGGGTATGAAAGAAGTATCATACCATTGGTAATAAACCTCCTAAGAGATTAAACCATTAAGTATGAAACCTCAATTTCACACTTAGGCAAACAAATGACTTGAAACCACTTTCAAAGAAAAATTAAAAGCCAAGAAAGGAGGGAGGTTGCAGAGATAATTAGTGCTAAAATTAAGTGTGAAAAGCACCAAAAACGTGCAATCAACTCAAACAAGTGATGCCTAAAGGCCTAAAACACCAAGCTTGTGAGGACTATTACACTACAATTACGCAATACAAGACTCAAATGCAACAACCAACCCAAAACAGAGTTAAAATAGTCTAAAATAGAGCCTAAAGCATGTTGGAATAAAGCTACCACAAGCTAAGAAATTAAGCTAAAGCATGGCACTAACTAGGCTAGCAAACAAGACATAAGGAGGGGAGGCTAACCCCTTCAAATTTGGACTTCAAAACATGATTTTTACAACTGAAAACACTCTAAAATTCAGTGTTTAAAGGCCCAAAAAAAGATGGTTTGAAAATGGGAAACAAAGGTGCAAAGGCTTTGTAAACAGGGAATAAAGAGGGATGAACCACCCCTTAACCTCAAATGGCCAAAAACACCAATTTTAGCCCATAAAAACAGGTTTTTTTATAGCTCAAAAACAGCCCAAAACAATGAAAAAAAGATAGGAATACAAGTATGTAAAGCAAGCCTACAAAGCTAGTATTATACCTCTTGAAGAGCAGAGTGATTCCAAGCAACAATTCCAAGCAAATACCACCTTCTAGAGCTCAAACCAATCCCAAGAACACCTCATCTTAGAGGTTAGGGGATTTGGTTAAGGGTGTAAAGGCAAGAGTGTAGGAATTGTAGGCAAATGGGTAGCAAATTTGTAGAGAGAGAATATATATATATATATATAGAGAGAGAGAGAGAGAGAGAGAGAGAGGAAAATTTTGAGTCTAAAATTTTCTAATCTCAAAACATGAGAGAGGGGGTCCCTATATATAGAAAAGATGAAATCTATACAAGGAGATCCAGCCCTCCACGTGTGGACAGATGCAAGCATCTGTGCAAACAGCTGGCATAAAATATTTGCAGAAAACAGTAGTGGTCGGCTTGCCATCAGTGATGGCCGGTAGACAAGAAATGATGGTCGGCAACCTCCAGGATGGCTGGCAGGCCACCAGAGATTGCAAGATAGAAAGACCAAGGCATGGTCCAAAAATGAGACAAAATGGATGCAGGGTTTGATAGGCTCAAATTTGTGGTATTCTGCTGAGGACTTTGAGTGCTCGGTGAGCGAACAGACTCGTCATCGGATGTACCTACAAGAACATCTAAGTCTTGAAGGGCCGTAAAAAATGGGGTGTCTACAGGTGGTAATCAATCACATGAGACGGATCTCGAAGGTAACTCCTCAACATTGATACATGGAACACATTATGCATTTGTTCAAATCCTGGTGGTAAGGCAATTCTGTAAGCAATTGGACCAAGTCTTTCCAGAATTTGAAACGGCCCAATGTAACGAGGTGACAATTTATTTTTCTTATCGAACCTTAACTGGCCTTTCATCAGAATCACACGAATAAACACATGGTTGCCAACCTCATATTCAAGAGGTCTTCTTCAAACATCAGCATAATTCTTCTGCTGGCTCTGTGCTATCTTGAACCTTTGTTGGATGATTTTAATCTTCTCGAAAGTGTCTTGTGCAATTTCGGGCCCAAGTAAAGCCCTATCTCCGACTTCTGTCCAACAAATTGGTGATCTACATTTCTTACCATACAAAGCTTCGTATGGTGCCATACCAATGCTAGAGTGGTAGCTGTTGTTGTATGCAAATTCTGTTAGTGGCAAATAATCCGCCTAACTCCCTTGAAAATCTAAAGCACACATTTTAAGCATGTCCTCCAAGGTTTGTATGGTCCGCTCTGATTGCCCGTCTATTTGTGGATGGAATGCAGTACTGAATCTTAATTCTGTTCCCATAGCTTTTTGCAAACTTTTCCACAATCTAGATATAAATTTCAGATCTCTATTCGAGACAATGGACACCGGAACCCCATGTAGGTGAACAATTTTATCAACATATATAGTAGCCAGTTTATAAACATCAAATATAGTTCTAATAGGTAAAAAAATGTGCATATTTAGTCAGTCTATCAACTATAACCCAAATAGAATCCATACCTCTAGGAGTTTGAGGTAGGCCAACAACAAAATCCATGGTCACATGTTCCCACTTCCATTCTGGAATAGGGAGAGGTTGGAGTAGACTGCTTGGTTTCTAATGTTCAGCTTTACCTTGCTGACATTGAAAGCACTTGGACACATACTCTTCTATTTTCTTCTTCATTTTGGGCCACCAATAGCTTTACTTCAAGTCCCGATACATTTTGTTGTTACCCGCTTGCATAGCAAACATCAACTTGTGAGCTTCATCTAGGATCCTCCTCTTTAGTTCAGGAATGTTTGAGACACACATTCGGTTTTGAAATCTCAATACTTTACCCTCAACGCTAATTTCTAATTTCGGATTTATCTCAAACTCATCAATTATTTTCTTAAGTAACTCATCCTCTTCTTGTCTTTGCTTGACTTCAGTAATTATTGCTGGTTCAACAGAAATGGCAGCTATCAACCTAGCTTGTTCATGTTGCACGACTTCAATCTTGGCTTTCTCAAAATCTTACAGAATTTCTTTCTATTCAGTGAGCAGATAAGCTAAATTCCCCGTTGATTTTCTGCTCAATGCATCGGCAATAGTATTGGCTTTCCTGGGGTGATATCGAATCTGAAGATCATAGTATTTTATTAGTTCAAGCCATCTTCTTTGTCGCATATTCAGTTCCTTTTGAGTAAAGAAGTATTTTAGGTTCTTGTGATCCGTGTAGACTTCACATCTCGCCGAATAAAGGTAGTGCCGCCAAATTTTCAAAGCAAACACAACAACGGCTAGTTCCAAGTCATGTGTCAGGTAGTTCTTTTCATGCGGTCTCAATTGACGAGAGGCATAGGCGATCACCCTTCCATTCTGCATTAGCACACATCCCAAACCTTTATAAGAAGCATCACTATATATCACAAAGTTTTCCATACCTGGGGGCAATATCAAAACTGGTGCAGTGGTTAGTCTTGGCTTCAATTTCTAAAAGGTAGACTCTCTTTCATCAGTCCACTCAAATGGTTGTCCTTTGCATGTGAGTTGGGTAAAGGGTACAACTATTTTTGAAAAGTCCTTTGCAAACCGTCTATAATACTCGGCCAGGCCCATGAAACTACGGACTTCTGTTACATTCGTTGGAGTAGGCTAGTTCACAATTGCCTCTATCTTTTGTGGGTCTACTAAAATCCCCTCATTTTGATAACATGCCCTAAGAAAATAACTTCATCCAACCAAAATTCACATTTCTTTAGTTTGGCAAATAATTTCTTTTCTCTAAGTGTTTGCAAGACAGTCCTCAAGTGGCATTCATGTTCAAGTTTACTCTTTGAATATATCAAGATATCATCAATAAAAACCACAAAAAAATTATCAAGGTAAGTCTTAAAAATTCAGTTCATTAGGTCCATAAATGTTGCAGGAGCATTAGTCACCCCAAATGGCGTAATAAGAATCTCATAATGGCCATACCTTGTCTGAAACGCAGTTTTCTCAACATCCTCTGCTTTTACCTTCAACTGGTGGTACCCGGATCTCAAATTAATTTTGGAAAACACTTGTGAGCCCTGTAACTGATCAAATAAGTCGTCAATACGGGGTAAGGGATATTTATTGTTTATCGTTACCTTTTTCAATTCACAATAGTCAATACATAGGCGCAAGGTTCTATCTTTCTTTTTCACAAATAATACCGGTGCACCCCATGGCAAAGTGCTTGGTCGAATAAACCCTTTGTCCAGCAGGTCTTGCAACTGTTCTTTCAATTCTTTTATCTCAGCAGTGGCCATTCTGTAAGGGGTTTTTGAGATAGGCTGTGTGCTTGGCACCACATCAATGGTAAACTCTATCTCCCTGTTAACCAATTCTCCTGGCAATTCATCTGGGAATACATCGGGAAATTCTCTAGTAACGGGAATACTGTTCAATTCAACATTTACAGATTATTCAGATAATACATAACACAAATAGGCCTGACACCCTTTCCTGATCAATTTACATGCTTGCATTGTAGATATCAAATAAGGTGGAGGCACTACCCCGTTACCCACAAACACAGTTTCTTCCTGTCCTGGTGGTCTAAATACAACTTGTTTCGTTACACAATCAATGGTGGCATAGTATTTAGATAACCAGTCCATGCCCAGAATTACATCAAAATGTCTAAAGTCCACGGGTAACAGATCCACATACAAAGTAGCATTCCTGACACGCATATCACAAAATCAACACACAGATGTACACAACACAGATTCCCTGAATGGAGCAAATACACATAACAAATATGGCAATGATTCTAGAGGTCTACTCAATCTAGATGTAAATGCATATGTTACAAAGGAGTGCGTTGATCCAGAGTCAATTAACACAAATGCATCCTGGTTATATATAGAGATAGTACTTGAAATGACGGCTTCTGCGTTCCGTGTATTGCCCGGAACAAGTGCAAAGACCCTTCCTTATCTCATGATGTCTCTCATCATAGCAGGTTTCATGGTATTTCCTAGTTTTGGGATTGATTCAGTTGAACTAGCAGCCACTTTTCCGCTGACTTGATTGCAATCTCATGCCATATGTTTCACCTTTCCACACTTAAAGCAGGCCCCCGAAAGACGGTAACAAACCCCATGGTGTCTTTTACCACATTGGCTACACATTAGACATGTGTCTCGGGAAGAATTTGAAGCACTCGAGGACCCCGTATTCTGCCTCTTTGAAAGTCTTTTCTTCGAAAAGAAGCCCTGCCTCTTACTTTTTCAATCAATTGATGATTTGTTTTGTCTGGCTATGTTAGCTTATGATATTATGGCCCAGTCTAACACGTCAATGTAGGTTTCCAACGTTAGCATATTCACCTTGTCTAGAATATCATCTCAAAGGCCTCCTTCAAAGTGTCTTACTTTCTTATAGTCGGTGTCGACCATGTGTGGTGCAAATCTGGCTAATTCAGTGAACTTGGCCTCATACTCAACTACTATCATGCTATTTTGCTTAAGTTCCATGAACTCCGACACTTTCCTATCGTGAACACATTGTGGAAAGTACTTGTTGTAGAAAATTTCTAAGAACCGCGCCCAGCTAATATCTTTATTGTTTTCACGTATTAACATCCACCACCTTCTTGCTTCATTTTCTAACGTAAAGGTGGCTGGTAATACTTTCTGTGTTTCTTGACAAGGAAACACCTCAAACAATTTTTCTATCCCAAAGACCCATGCTTCAGCCTTCAACGGATCCAATTCCCCATGAAACTATGGTGGTTTTATCTTTTTGAACCCTTTGGTAAGAGCTATTGTCCGGTCATCATTTTACAAATCTGGTATAGGTGGTACCAGAGGTGGAGGTGAAGGGTGTGGCTATTGCCATTGTTGTTGCCACTGTTGTTGTTGTCTCAATGTTTCTGCCATTTCCTGAATCATTCTTTCCATCCTATCCATTCTGGCAGTAGAGGACTCCTTTAATTCATCACCTTTTGTTCTCACCATTATCTGATGAAACTTGTATTATTCTTCATACAAAAACGTTCACAAGCACGTATACACAAAAGAGCTTATGTATTCAAATAATTCACAATGCAAGTAAATCATAAATCATATAGCACATAGTCATTTATTTCAAACATTTAAGCACATTTTCGATATCTTCAAGTTTTTATTTATCACATGAATGCATCCTAGATCTTTTCTAGATGCTTATTGCTCATTTGGACAAGTGTGTGAGTTATTAACTCGTGCTCTGATACCACTTTGTCATGACCCGAACCCACCCCTATAGATTAAGGTCATAACCGGACAGTAATCATGAGATTACCTGCGGCCTTAAACTTGATTAAACTTGTTTTAATAGAAATAAAGGGGCCAAACAGAAGCAGGCTTAAATATTTTATCTAATAAGCTGTGCTTACATGGCATAACAAAATCATTCCAAAGGCATTTCATAATAACTCACACATATATACAGAATTAACATCTTATACATCCAGGAACTCCAAAGAATTATTCAGCCAAACAAAGACTTATACACATAGGTGATATAACATATTCACCAAAATAGCAAAAGAGTAACAAAAGAACGAAAGAACGAAAACAAGGTCTCGTGCGTGAGACATTCGGGCTGACTCCTCAAAACTCGACTTCCTCTCATAATCTTCACCGAGGCTGGGTTTGGACGTCTCTTTGCTCACCTACATACACATGAATGAGAGTGAGCGAAAGCTCGTGAATAATATCAAATAAGGAAGTTACATGAATGAAAATTCATAACAATCATATCGAATGGCCTTAGGCCTATTCATGTTCTATCTAATACATCAAACAGCCTTGGGCTCAAATGTGTCAAATGGCCTCGGGCCTAATTCATTCTTATTAAACGGCCTTCGGTCCTATTCGCTTGTGTCAAACAGCCTTTGGCCCTATCATTCATGTCAAACAGCCTTTGGCCCAATCATTTATATCAAATGACCTTTGGCTTAATCATTTATATCAAACGACATTTGGCCCAATCATTCATATCAAACAGCCTTTGGCCCAATCATTTCTATCAAACGACCTTTAGTCTAATCATTTCTATCAAACGGCCTTTGGCCCAGTCATTCATGTCAAACGACCTTTGGTTTAATTATTTCTATCAAACGACCTTTGGCCTAATCATTTCTATCAAACGGTCTTTGGCCCAATCATTCATGTCAAACGGCCTTTGGCCCAATTATTTCTATCAAACAGACATTCGATTCAAATTAACGAATCCATAGAGCTTATACAGAAGTAAACATTTGGAAGTAGCATACTTCAATACATTCTTATTAATATTACTCACAGTGATCTGGCGGATGATTTGCCCTTGCGCTTGACCCTACATATATCATAAACATAATGGGTCACAAGCAATTCGATCCATTCTTAATTTATATATTCCTCTGAGGTCACTTTCTTATATTCTTAATTCATTTACAATGCTCAATGTATGCCTAAGAGTGCTTAGAAATAAAAGAGAACGGAAAACAAAACACAAAACCACTTTTCAAAATTTTTGAAACAGGGTTCTCCGCTTGAGCGCAGCGGACCCCTTTGGTCTGCAAAAGTTTTGGTTGCTTGCAATTTACGCTCGAGTGAAACTATTGATGCTTGAGCGAGGAGTCATCCAAAGTAGGGTACGCTCGAGCCAGATTCGGCCGCTCGAGCCACCGTGCAATCTCTGCAAAACTTCTAGGAGCTAAATTTCACGCTCAAGCGAGACTTTCCTCGCTTAAGCGGACAGGTCGAATTCAGAATTCTGTCTAAACTTCAAAACACATCTTCAAATGTCCCAAGCCCATGCTCTTGATACAAAATCATGGAAATCTTTATACAACATGAGGACATAAGCAAATCGAGTCTAATTTGTCCAAAATCATAATTCAAATCCCAAATTATTTCACATTTTTCTTGACAACCTCATAACACAAGTTACCAAACTTCATATCTTCAAAGCTCATGCAAATTAATTTCCATATCATTTTGAATTTTACATGCATGTTAAATATAGGCTTCATTTTCAACTTAAACAATACAATTAATGATCATCTTCATGAAACTCAACATTATCATGCTTGCATGTGCCAAACAGCCTTTAATTCATCATAAAATGCATGGTTGTACTCAATTATGCAAACTCATGACAATTCTTTACATGCATGTACATACTAACTTCAAATTCATCAAATTCAACTCAATTCATATTTTTTATTACAATTTATCTTTGAGTTAATATAATTACAACTCAAATTCATAAATTTATGTCTAACTACTCACCTAGAGGCTCCAATCTTCCAATTTCTAGCTAGTACTTGGGCCTAGCCTTTCAAATCTTGAATTCTCTTACAAAAATCTACAAGGATGGCTTTTCTCTCTCTCTAAATCAGCCGTCTCTCTCTCTAGAATGTGATTTCAACCAAGATGCATTCAAAAAAAGGAATTTGAGTGTATATTGGCCTATTTATAGGCTTGACTAATCAAATTGATTAAGGCTAAGTAATGATGCTCCAATTTAATCATTCTGAACCTAATTATTTTGATCTGAATCAATTTCTAATTAAATTTCACCATAAGCTCTAAAAATTATTCCAATTACAATAATACAGTCAATTTCAGTTTTTGAAACCTCTACGCTCTCCAATTTAAATTCTATAGTAGAAAGTTAAACAAATTTTCCTATGGTGAACAGATAGAAATTGAAAAACACATATAATCATATAAATAGCACTCAAAATCATATTAAGCACATAATCACAATTATAATCAAGATTAATTAACATAATACGGGACAGGGTTATCACAATGAGAGTGAGAATCAGAGTATAAAATCCTTATAGCGACCCCGGTCTTTTCCCATTTGATTATTGTATCCGGACATCTATTCTTACCTCTACCAAGTCTTTCACTGTCTTTTGTTCGGCTGCCTTGCCAACATCTGCAAACAGTTCATTGCTCTCTGGCTCTTCCACCATCTGTACAAACCCTTTTGCAGCACGACTTCCATTTACTGTGACGAAACATTGCTTTGACATGATTTGGTCTCTTAAGACTTCTTCAATCACACCGATTTCATTAGGGAATTGTAATGCCTGATGGTAGGTTGATGCCACTGAGCGCATGGCATGTATCCATGTCCTTCCCAAGATTATGTTGTAAGTGGAAGGAACTCTCAATACCTAGAATTCCACCTGCTTTGTCATTGTCCCAGCTTTAACCAGTAAAATTATCTTGCCAACCGGCCATTTTGGCATAGAGTTGAAACCGACCAATGGAGATGTTGCGAGTGCCAAATCTTTATCCTCAAACTTGAGTTGTTTGAAGGTTTCGTAATACATTATCTCGCACGAGCTCCCTTGGTCAATCAGGATCTGTTTGATGTGAAAATTCTTGCCGCACAGAGCTACCACTAGTGCATCATTATGAGGGCTTTGCAACCTTGCCAAGTCCCTGTCGGAGAAGATGACGACATTTTTCTCCTCGGTCTTCCCTCTTTTGACGGTAGGTTGTACACTTAGTATTTCCCTTACGTGCTTCACTTTCTTGATCAACCCTTGCAACTCGCATACTCATTTGGGGTCAATGATCCCATGTATCATATTAATTATCCCTTTAGGTGGACCATTGATTGGCATTTTATTTGGCCTGTTACGATCTTGGAGGGGTGGCCGAGTTCCCCCCTTAATGTACTAGTCCAAGTGGCCAGCGGCCACTAACTCTTCCAAGTGCTGCCTCAACGGCGTGTAATTTTCAGTTCAGTGCCTTCCCTTTTCGTGGAAGGTACGCCGATATCTATCATCATAGCCCCTCTATGTTTCTTCCAACTTGGCTGGCCACCGAACGAAGGATTCGTTGCGTATTTCGCTAAGAATTCGGTAGATAGGTTTATTGAACACCGTGGTGATGGCAGTATGTACTCTAAACCCCGTTGCTTGGGTGTCCTCACAGTTTAGTCGTCTGCCTTGACCATTTTTGTTCGGTGGTTCTTCTTAATTGACCGTTTTAACTTTTGCCATGGGCTTTTTGTCCGACATCGCTGTTGTGTTGGACTTAGCTTTGGCCCGTGCGCCATCTTCATTTACTCTGATATGCTGATGCCCTCTTCCCATTAGGGCTTCCGTAGTGAGAGGTGGTGTCATTATCATTGAATCCCTCAATTTATTGTTAACCAACAAACCCCGCTGATACTATGCGATAGCTAGGTTTGTGGGGCAATCTCCGATCTGATTAAAAGTCTCTCAATATCGGTTGTTGTAAGACTTCAGTGTTTCTTTCTCGCCCATATCAATAGAGAGCAGCTGGTCTATCTCCACCGGCGTCTTGGTGTTTGTTTTAAACCTGCTAACAAACGCCTCTGCGAGTTGCACCTATGAAACTATGTTGCTTTCTGGCAACCTCTTAAACCAAGCCAAGCCTAGGTCGCCTAAGCTTGAGGGAAACAAGATACACATTATAGCCTCATTCCGTCGATATATGGCTATAACCTGGCTCAGGTGGCTAAAGTGCATGTAAGGATCTGACTTTTTTTTGTAAGTTGTGAACTTAGGCTGGTGAAAGCCTAAGGGTAATGGTGCGTTCTCTATTGTTAGAACGAACGGCAAGCTTTGCAACCTTGTTAGAGCTGTGTCTGCTGGCTCGTAAGTAAGGCGCAACACTCGCATTCTAACCTCGACACTTCCATGTGTCCTGGGATGCAACCATTGTAGAGCAGGGACCCTTTGAGGGTCGCGTGCATGGGCATCTTCTCTCCTTCAAGCTCTTTTCTCCAGCACGGTCTATAGGTCCGCTGACCTAGGCAACTCGGTGTGCCGAAAGGTTGTTTGATGCGTATGTGAGGATCGATAGTTGTTTCCCTCTATACGGGACCTTTCAGTCCTTGTTCTCTCAGACTTAGAGTAACGAGTCCTAGAGGTTCTTGATTGTGTATCACCTGTCCTGAGGCTTCTTCTCTCAGATTGTGATGACGTGACTTGTCTGTCACGATCTCCTAGTTAGTAAGAACGCGTTCTGCCTTCGCGAATCTCTTCTTCAGCTACCCCTTTGCCCTTCATTTGGCGCTTCATTATCTCCATGTCAGCCGCCATTCTTTTTATCAATTCGTCTTGCTCCTTTATGCAATCTTCCAGAACTTGAGGATCCATCATCTGTCTCTGTCTATCAGGGCTTTGAGAGCGATGAGAACTTGAGCCCCGTCTTTCTCGCGCATCCTTCCATAAATTCCGTCACTAGGGATCCAATTCTGCCATAGGCAAGACAAAAGGCAAACCTTCGCGCCTTCTGTCCCCTTTCGAGGTTTGCTCGTCAATAGCAGAATGGGGCAAATCTTCGTCGTGTGCCATTGAAATCAATTGAAGGAAAACTTAATCAAAAGGTTCGTTCTCTGTTGTGCTTCCCACAAACGGTGCCAATTATACGAGCACAGAATAATCATCTCGTATAATCCTATTGACCAAGTTTACAATCCTCCAAACGTCATCACTTTGCTACTTGAAAACACAAACGTGAGCTAGCCGAAAAGTGTGTGCCAGAAACCCCTTCGACGCCTAAGTCAGCAAAGTGGACAATAGACAATAACCTCTGTATATTTGAGAATAAGAATTGCAATAGCTGTGCAAATGTTATGTCATGAGCTTTTATAGATTCTGTCTGGCACAATCCTAATAGGAATCTAATTTTCCCTAGTAGAGTCCTCGTAGGAGTCAAATGCCCAAGAATAATGCTTATCCTTAGAACACCCATCATCCCTGCAAGCCAAGTGAGATGGCTTAACCTTTTACCTCGGCTAGCGTTACAATCAACCGAGCTTCATTGGCTCCATACTACTCTAGATAGAATCGTGGTAATACTTACTGCAAGATGGCCCACTACTGAGCTATACTCAGCTCAACCTACTCCCTTGTTAACATCTTGGTCCGCCTCAGGACCTAGCTTTAGGCAGTGTGGTCAAGGCCCTAGAGACCCCTCTAACTGGCTTGGTGCCTGAATAGCCTAGAACCGGACTGTCGTAGCTCCCACCTTGGCCCATAGCTCGACTCAATGTTTAAGAATGATTGACTTAACTCGGCCCAATTTACTCACATAAATTACCCTCTCTATGTTAGTTGAGGTGTGAAAGGATTTTGGTTAGGATTTGAGAGATTGGAGGTAAAAGCAAAATTGAAATTGGTAAAATTATAATTAAAAAAGTTATAAATGTAGAAGGGCTAAAAAAAAAAAATTTGGTGCACTGTGACAAAGTTAGGAGCGGCCAGGGCCATCCTAAACTTTTTGAAATTAACTAAATAATCTTATATTTTATTAACTGTTTTATATTGTATATGAAATGACTACATAATTTATTTTATTTTTATAAAATTCTATTAGTCTATATATTGCTTAAGTATTCTTGCAACATATGACTTCCAACTATTTGCTATAAGCTCTTTAAAATAAATTTATCACTCACCATTACCAATATCTTTATTTATAAGAAAAATTGCAAATGAATGGTGTAGACGCGCCCTTGGGCCTCATGCTACAGTTCGGACTCAAATAATGTCACGGTTCTTAATCTGATCTCACAATGTGCAATGTGAAATTGATAAATCACCAAAGAGTCCAAATCCAGCAAATCGTTTTGGAAAAATGATTTTTTAGAAAAAAAGTGCCAAACATGGACTGCTTTGCCAGATACAGAATCGCCACCTAAATATTTTATTTTGGGAGAATTTAGGAAACCCTGACTCGTGCCTAAGGCCACGTGTCCATCATCACCAAAGTTGCCTCGCCTCGGAAACTTGGGTACGATTGGGGAAGGTCATCTATGAGCACCCCCGCTCGGCCTGTACTAAATATGATATCTTGTTTTTTTGAAAACACATGCGTTCTTATTCCGGTTAATTAGCTAGAATTACTATGTGATGCGCACAGCAAAACAAGTATAGACTAGATCACCTAATTTGGAACTGTAATGACCCCGACCTCCGATTAATGCTAATTCATGATTAATTATGCTTAACAGTAATTTAGGAAGGATTTGGGATTTATCTGCATGTGTAGTGCATTATTTATGTGTTTTTATCAGTTTTCCATAAAATGATCTGTTCATGTCTTTGACTTTAAACTGCGAATTAAAAGCCTTATCGGCGCCTGATTCCGAAATTGATTGATGTTTTATGTTAGTTAGATTTTATGTGATTTTATGGTAAGTTTAATTAAAAGTTGATTTGGAACGATTAAATTAGACTTTTGTTTGGCTTTAAATTAATTACACTTTTGTCCAAATCTAATTAAGGCCTTAGTGGACTTCTTTGAGCACCAAAACACTCCCAATTCATTCCTTTGATGACACAAACGTGAGAGTGAGGAAGAGAAGGGAGAATTGGTCCAAGACTTAAGAATTTGAATTCAAAACTAAGGATTGCTAGAATTGTTGTCAAAGTGAAGAAGATTAGAGGGTTTCAACTTCAACTCTTATAGATTCAAGCCTCTAGGTAAGAAATTGAACTCTTAATTGAGTAATTGATGTAGATTCTACAAGATTATTGGTGAATTAAGTGAATTCATGTAGGAATAGCACTAGAGTTGGGAAGAATTGGGTCATACCATGCATGCATGTGCATTTTCTCACAAATTGAGCATGATTTCAAAGATCTTTTTCATGCATGTGTTCATCTCACTTACATCTTGGGAGTTCATCATGTTTTCCATTAAATTGCCAAGTTTGGTCACGGTTCAAAGAGGTTGGATTCAAGAAGAGTTCATGCATGTTATGTTCATAAAATATTCTTGGGTTTCATGTTGAATTTTGTTCAATTGACAAGTCTTTAGGCCATGATTGCTTGAATTAATCCTTGAAACATGTTATTTTATGAATCTCTATGAGTTTTCCAAAGTTTTGGCCCAGAAAAATTGAGTTTGGTACCTTAGAGGTTGAATTTGAACTTGTGGACCAAATCTGGAAATTCCATAAATTTGATCCACGCTCAAGCGAGGGAATTCACGCTCGAGTGAGCACTCTGAGTACGTCCATTTCTGCTCGAGCGAGGGTCTGAGTTTCAATCTCGAGCGGGGATCGAGCGTCCGTCGAGCATGAAAATCATGCAACTAGTACTTTTTCCAAAGTTTACAGTCCACTCAAGTGGGGAAAGTCACGCTCGAGCGAGCTTTATATCTTGCATGTTCGCTCGAGCAGGGAAAGCTACGCTCGAGCGTGGACCCTATTTTTAGCAAAATTTGAGAAATGTTTCCAAGTGCATTTTGTGTCCTCTTTCCATCCTAGGCATTCCTAGGTCATGATTGAGACACTATAATGAGGATAAAGACTAGAAACACGCCAAGAACAAATAAAACAAGTTATGAATAATTCGAGCGAGTGTTTCAAGTGTGTATTTGTATGTATGTTTGTGTAGGTCGCGTGCCTCAAATCAATTGATTAATCTACTCTGTTTGTCTACACCCAAAGCCACCTGTGAGTAATAACTCTGTAAAGTTATGTTAAATTTTAAGTATTTTCATATGATTTGTTTTCTGAAATGCTATTTTATGAATTATGAATGAATATCCAATTTTCTGAAATGCATTTGTGGCACCTTTAGTTCACGCGGCCCTCGCTCGGGGGTAACAATACCGTGACCAATATGCACATGGTCCTCGCCCAGGGGTAATAATATTGTGGCTTATGTTCACGTGGCCCTTGCCCGGGGGTAACAATACCGAGGCCTATATGCACGTGGCCCTCGCCTGGAGGTAATAATACCATGGCCAAATGTGTACAAGACATCGAGTTATATGATTGTCCGTATAGATTATGGTTTCAAAGATCGCTATATATGCACGTGGATCCTTATGACTACTATACTTTTCCTTAATGAACGTGTGAATTGCTTTTAATGTTTAAGCGGACATTATTACTAACCTCTTTACTTTAATATTATTCACTGGGCTTTAGCTTACTATTTGTTTTTATGTACATGTATAGGTGAGCGTCCTGGAGGACAAGTTTAGAAGGGTTCTTTAGCCAAGCCACTGTTTTGAAGCCTACCGAGTTGTTTTGAGCGTCTCCGAGTTGGGGCTAGGCCTGGAAGGCCATTATCAAGCTTTTGGTCATGATGTACATGTTCAACATGTGCATATGTTTTGTATAAGATATTATGTTATAAGTTATGTATCGTTATGCGAGTAAGTTAACGTTTATATGTGTACATGTTTGTTCATATAGATGCATAGCTCATTGGACAATTGGTATTTTTGTATTTTGCTTCCACCAGCCCCCGTTATTTTTGATTATACAGGAAGGCCTTTGGTAATCTCGGATTATTGGCCAGTTACGACACTAAACCTATAGAGGCGAGTTTGGGTCGTGACAGAATGGCATCAGGGCATGAGTTAATTTACCCACACACGTGTCCACATGAGCTATAGGATGTCTTAGAAATAAATTATGGCATTACATAAGCATGTGTGGGTGTGTGTGGACGTATTATGCGCATACGTGATAAGAACATGTGAATATGTGATTTTCATGAACTTATCTGAACTGAAATGAACACTATGAAAGCTGTAAGGAGTTATTGACTTATGTTATAGTGTTTTGCCTACTAATAGGAAGTGGGAAAAAAAAAAAAAAAAAAAAAAAAAAATGCATCTAAAATTTTTTAATGCCTGAATTGACTGGCAAGAAAGAATAGTGAAAGGTTTAATTGAAATGGTGAGATAATTGACACGGGTATTACCTAACTTATGTACAACAAGTTATGTAAGAATTGGTACGGGATTTGTACATTTTATGACTCGATATAAATTGTGAAGATACTGACTGAATCCATTTGGGAATCACTGTTAGCTATTGGCAAAATGAACTTTTTTTATTGTTACTAAAAAACTATAAATAGACTTGGGACTTATGAATGTACTGATCACGAAGAAGCTGAAGGAAGATTTTGAATACCTTTAAGAATAAGGGATGGACTTTATGAATTTGAGAATTTATCGAATTATGTCATCACGGTGTGTGTGTGTGGGTGTTTCTTAAGATAAGTTGCGGCCAAGTATTGTTCATGGTTAACTAATAATTGGTTATGGGGATTTGTAATCATAACCGTGCTTAATATTATTTGCTTATAAGGAATGGTTAAACGACATGAATGACTCCACCTATAATGAATTATTCACTTGTGTGACACCCGTGGGAACAATGTAACTATTGATTGCTTCTGAATCACATGTGAACGAACTAAATTATTGGTAATCTGATAATCTACTGTAAGAAACAAAATTCTAACGGTGTTATAGAATTGACTCATGATTGGAAAATCTTTTTTATGACATGTTTCCATGTATATAGACGAATTTTGTTGGATTAGTTCCTTACACCATACATGACGTGTTAAACTATGCTAAAATGAGTGGACCATGAAGCACCCTATAATTGATTGTGTTATGGGACTGTCATGTATGTTTGGGACTATGACTTCAGTGAAATTTTTGTGATGGGTTAATGATCCTTATTGTGAATTGTTTGTGGAGTCTTTGATATGAAGTGAACGTATCTCCCAGTAAAGGCAAATATAGATGTGTTTGACCCCTTTCTTAGAGCTATGGGATCAATTGATAAAAAAAAAAGCGTAGTAGTAAGGCTGGGAATCTATTTGTTACAGTAATGAACTACAGCCTTAGCTTATGGAATCTAGTTGGACACTGCTATGGTTGGGTACGACTCACTTAATGGAACTTTTGTTACAGTAAATGACACTAGTGACTAAATTCAATGAATGAATGGTGTGTGTAAGACATTCGAGACATATTTACTTGGACTACTTTATGCAATGAAATTGTGGAAAAGATAAGAAACTTCACTCATTTGTCTGTTGAATGACTATGATCATGAGTTTTGAATCTGGGGAAAAAAAATGTGGTTGACCTTGGGTGCTACAATGGAAAAATGGAATGTTAAATAGGACTAAAATTGATTAAAAGAAACTTCTCCTCAAGGGAAGCACTGTGTATACCCTAGGAAACATCTAGCATATGACTGCTTACGATTCTAGGTATGATTTTGAAACTGATATAATTTGAATTTGGTTTCTGACTTTATATGCGGACATGTATGTATATTCGTGCTCGAAATGAATATTATATGACTAATTCCTATCGAACAAACTATGGATTTGTGATTATATGATCTGTTTGTGATCTGGTCGACCACCTTGACAAGTGAATCGTCTAACATGCATAACTGTGAACCTATACGCCTACATGTGACATGATACTTATTGATACGACTTTGACATGAATTTCATATATCTGTGAGAACTGGTGGCCTTAAAACTATTGTGAAATTGCTAACTGTTTATTTTTGGACAAAAACATTGATTGAGATTGACGGGATAGACCCACTTGTGGGCTTGCCTTTTTCCGCGCCCCCACCTTTCAGAAAAGTGTCTGAAAAGAAAGGCCCTCACAGTACGGACTCTACCTATTGTTCTGAATCTAGTCTCACAAGTGCAATGTGAGACTAATAAACACCAAAGAGTCCAATCCGGCAAATCGTTTTGGAAAATCAGATTTTGAATCAAATAATGCCAAAATTGAAATTCTTTGCCAGATTACAAAGTCGCCACCTAAATATTTTGTTTTTGGGTAAATTTAGGAAACCTTGACTCGTGCCAAAGGCCATGTGTCCGTCATCACCAAAGTTGCTTCAGCTCGGGAACTTGGGTATGAGGGGGAAGGTCATGAAATGAGCACCCCCGCTCGCCCGATCAAAAGATCGGCCTCTACTAATCATGATATATTATTTTATAAACCTCATGTGTTCTTATTCCAGTTATTAACTAACTTTACTATGTGACGCACATGAGCAAGTATAGACTAAAATCGCAAGAATTGGAACAATTCAACTCATGTTTGTTTTAAAAAATGGTTTGAATTTGCTACCCTCAAGTGGGCTTAAAATATGATTTCGCCACTTCGCAAAGTGGGCTTAAAACACACATTTGATGAATTGTTCCAATTCAAGCAACAAGTCTTTATCCACAGGCATTCATGCAGTTTAACATTTAAGCACATAGCCTCATGGCAAGCATGCGAAACATGGTAATATAGCAATCACACTCATGCAAGCATGTTAAAGCGTAAAAGCTCACCGAGTACTCCAAGTCAAAATAAAAGCTAGTTAGAAACAATGCATGATCCTGACTATACAAGATGCCTAATGCAACACATGCAACATGAAATTAATAGGCTCGGCTACTAATATGGCATTTGCAACACTTTGATAGCATGTTTTGAAACACGTATTCAATGAATTGACAATGCAGTTTGAATGATGTGTCGAGCTTTGGTGCATGCAAGACAAATGAATGATGCAAACATGCAAGCACAAAGTATGCTAATCGAAAATGATTCCTAATCTAACCATCGAAAGCGATTAAATAAAAGGGAAAAAGACTTGGGGTTGGAAGACATACACACACGCACGCACACTTATTACAACATTATGCCCTCGCGAAGGAGGGTCCGAATGAATATGAGCTAAGTTAACCAGCTATGCTAATTAAGCTAAGCTATTACAATATAATTAATCAACTATTCTAACTAATCAAATATTACAAACCGAATTAAGCTAATTAATTAAAACACTTGTATGAATGAATTAGCTACGGCTAACTAATTAAACAAAGTAAGTAAATGGCCTCGAGGGCGAGGGACGCATGTATGCTCGGATGGTTTTCTCTCAAAAATACACCGCCTTGCCATCGGACACCTCTGTTTGCACTCGCTTGAACACCAACAGTGCTGCCAACTTCCAGAACATCTCTGCTCAGGAACACACTTGTGCAAAATTTCATTTCTGGCCGGTCGACTACCAATGGTGGCTGTCGGCTACCATTGGTGGCCGGTCGGCTGCTTCTGGTGGCCGGTCGGCCACCCTTTCCCTGAACTTCCTTTTTTGCTGCAACAAAGAGCAAACAGAGGCAAAACAGTGCATTCTTAAAGAGTGTATGTACTGCTACCCTCCTTATCATCACATAAGCTCAAATGAGTGTAGCTCTTGGCTCTCAAGCCATCAACCAAGCATTTTCATGCATGATGGCCAAAGAACCAAGCTTGTACAAGCTTAATGAGTGCAAAACAAGACTCAACAAAACCACTACCCTATCATGCATGATCAAGGGTGATGGTGAACAAGAAAAGTGGCATGTTTCATCACTTTGAGTATGAAACGTCCCATTTTTCTCGTGTTCAAATTAATGTTCGATCCGAACACATGCAATGCAACATGAAAGATGCCTATCTTGCCTCTTTTACTTGTCCAATTTTATTTACTCATTTTAGATTACCAATCCACTATTTAATTGATTAGTCCAAAAGTGTGTGTCCTCTAATTGAAAGTAGGCTTAAACCACAAGTGCCTTGAGCATGAAAGAGTCCTCATGCCGTTGCTTAGTAGAAACCCTCAAAAGAGGATTAAAACCATTAAGCACAAGTGTCTCAATTTCACACTCAAGCCAACAAAGGGTTCAAAGTCATTTTCAAGATAAATAAAGAGTGAAGAATAGAGGGAGATTGCAGAGGTTTCAGTGCTGAAATGGAGTGCAAAAAGACACTAAAACATGCAAGCAATTCATGCAATTCATGTTTGAAAGCCTAAAACATTAAGCTAGTGAAGGAGATTACACTACAACTATGCAAAACAAAACTCATATGACCAAAGCAGCCCAAAACAAAGCTAAAATAGTCCAAATCAGAGGCAAAAATATGCTAGAGATAAGCTATTTATGCTACAAAAACATGCTACCATGTGAAGCTAACTAGGCATACAAGTAAGACACAAGGAGGGGAGGCTAACCCCTCTAATTTTGGACTTCAAAACATGTTTTCCACCACTAAAATAAATCTGAATTTCAGTGGTTTAAACGCCCAAAAATGTTGATTTGAGAGCCTTGAAAGATGGCACAAAAGGCTTCACAATTAGGCAACAAGAAGGGTGGACTACCCCTTTACACAAAATGACCTCAAATCATCATGTTAAGGCTAAAAAATTAGAGTTTTTTGTAGTTGAAAACCAGGCCAAAATAGTATAAAAAGATGGTAAAACAATCAAAACAAAGCCTATAAGGTAAGTCTTATACCTCTTGAAGCACAGCGCAAAACAACCACAATTTCAGGCTCAAACCTCCTTCCAAATGCTCAAACTAGGCTCCAAGGGACCTCAGCTCCAAGGTGGTCAAGTTTGGTTAAGGGTTAGTGTGCAAAGGTGTAGAAAAAGCTAACTACCAAGCACAAAACAAGAAGAGAGAGAGAGAATTCTAGAGAGAGAAAATTTTGTCCAAAATGTCTAATCCTCCAAAATGGGGGAGGACACCCCCTATATATAGAAAATCAAGATTCAAACTTGTATTCATCCCTCCATACACGTGTATGGAGATGCACTTCAATGAACAATAGCTGGCAAAGCTGGCAAACAAATATCTGAAAAAGGAGAAAAATGGCCACCGGCCATCACTAGTGGCTGACCGGCCATCAATGTCGCCGACCAGCCACCACTGATGGTTGGCAGGCACAAGCCATGGCCGATGGACTGTGGGGATGGCCGACAGGCCACCCTCTCCTCCAGACTTGAAACAAAAAGCTCTCGGTCCATAACTAAGCACAAAACAGACAAGTTTAGAGGCTTAAAGACAAGGCGCTTGGCCAAGATCTTCGGGCACTCAAAACGAACACGAGCATACAAAATCATCGAGTGTTCAAACGATGACGTCCAAGTCTTGAGGATGGTAAAAAATGGGGTGTCTACACCACCATCTAAATTTAACTTTATAAGATCACTATTTGATTTGATATGATTCAGCCTTTATTTGCTTTGAGGTAAAAGAAATCTTTATCTGGGTTTGTTTCATTACAAGGGTTTATGAACTATTTAGAATGAATGATCAGATTGTACAGTGAAGAGAGATTGAATTGCCTGACCGTTTACCTTATGCTTAACAAAAAAAAAAAAAAAAGAGGAGTCGCATGTGAACTACTGACAGCAGTAAACTCAGTTTCACAGTGGAAGTTTATGAATTGTATATGACCACTGATCGACTTACGTATGTTAAAGGAATGGTTAAAAAACAAAAACCTTGAATCTGTCTTGGGCATCACTTTAATGAAAAAACTGTATGTAGACTGTTAATAACAGATTACCTTGACTACCAGTACTATTGGAAGATTTACCTTCGATTGATTGAAAATATATGTGTTATAAATGAACTGAATTATTTCTATTTTACCATGATTTTGTGATGAAGGAACCCACTTGAAATAGTCGGGTTATCTTTGCGAAGGGGGTGGTACATCAAAAACTTGTTTGCTTTATTTCTTCGACTAATTGGGAACACATGACTTATGAAAACGATCGCATACTTTGGTATTATCTTTGCTATTGCTTGTTCAGGGAATAGTTGCATTTATGTTACTAAGTTTGACTATTTCAGTCTTCCCTTAACTTTCAATTGATTTTATGGAAAATGTGAAAGATATGTTCCTCATGTGCCTAACTACTACTGCCTTCACTATGGTGAGATGGAGATATGGAGTGAATTTATAATTCTGAATGACTGAGAAGGAACATTTAATTGCATTGACCATGTGTGACGGAACTGAATCATGATATGATACCGATGTTTCTGATCTTGCCACAGGATAAGATAAGTTTGGAGGACAAAACTTCCTAAGGTATAGAGAATGTAATGGCCCCGAAATGCGTGTTACAATTATTTTTCTTAATTATGCGTTAATATGAATTAATTTGAGAATATCTGTCGAAATTGGAGAAATATCTGTTGGGGCTACAACTTTGGAACTGAAATTGATGACCTTAATGGGTTTAGAAATCGAAATTGAGTACATGGATATTCTAATGGGAATTTCTAGAGCCATTTGGGAAGTTTAATTGAAAATTGATTTCGTCTGATTCGTTAAGGTATGTTTGGATGGTTTCATTGTGACTTTACACTGAAATTGAAGGTCTTAGAGGCTTCAGAAACCAAAACGGAATACATATTTGTGATCAGTGTGATTTTTAAGACCGAATATGAAGTTTTGTAAAAATCTAATCTAGAATGAATTAAATTAGATTTAATTAAGTATTAGATAGTCTATATATATATATATATATATACATTGCTTAGAGTCAATCTAGATAAAGAGAGAGAGGTCTAGAGAAAGAGGGGAAACCAAGAGAAAGGTGTGGAACTTGAAGGAGAGGCTCAAGATCAAGCTTGTATTTAACAAGATTTTGCAAAATTATGCAAGACTAAGTACCTATAAAGGCCCTAGGTAAGAATCTAACTCCTAATTCTTGAAGATTAAGTGTTATAGAGTTGAATTTATGACTTATGCGTGAGTTTTACGTGTATTTTGCCATATATTGTTAAGAACATGTTGTATACTCATGTATGGCATAGATTCATGGAAATCATGTTCATAAATTTGTTTTCTTGCATGATTCTTGAGATTTGAAGAATAAACCCCATGAATTTCAAGGATGGGAGCTCAATTTGCATAAATGAGGGTTTTGTATTTCAACTCAAGGGTTTGAATGTTTTGTATAAAATTTAAGCTCCATTTTGAAGTTATGATTATGATTTTGTTTAAACTAGATATGTTGCATTCAACATGTTTCTATGAGTTTTTGGCCTTGAAATACATGGAAATGAAGTTTGATATTGGAAAGAATGAGATTCCATTCAAGAGCAAATTTTCAGGCTGAAAATAGACCCAGACCGCTCTAGCGGCTTGGGCCACCGCTCGAGCGGCCAACCTTCATTTGCCCAAAAATGCCTACTGTTTCACCACCGCTCGTGCAGCCAAAGCCACTGCACGTGCAGCCAACATGGCAGATCCAACCTATTTTTCTAGCTAGTCTCGAACTGTTGAGCCACCGTTTACGTGGTTTTCGTGTGGTTTCCATGTGCATTCGCATTTTATAAACATGAAGTAAACTAAGGAACAAAACGGAAAGATTTAACGACTAAGTAATGAGTAATTGAATCGGTGAGACTATATGTTAAACCATTTTGCTTGTCTGTGTTTATATAGGTCAGACACCGCACCCTAGCCACGTGCCCCATGGAACGAACTATGAGTAACAATGTTGTAAAAATATGTTTGAGTTATTCTATCTGACTGTGACTGTTATTGTTAAGAATTGTTTCTATAGTGACATGATTTACTGAATGAATGAGTATCCCATTTCATGCAATATACTCATATGGACCATACCCAAGGGTAACAATACCGTGGTTATGTTCATGTGGCCCATACCCGAGGGTAACAATACCACAGTCTACATTCACGAGGCCCATACCCGAGGGTAATAAAACCGTGGTCTATATTTACGTGGCCCTTGCCCGGGGGTAACAATACCGAGGCCTATATGTACTTGGCCCTCGCCTGGGGGTAATAATACCATGGCCAAATGTGTACAAGACACCGAGTTATGTGATTGTCTGTATAGATTATGGTTTAAAAAATCGCTATATATGCATGTGGATCCTTATGACTGCTATACTTTTCCTTAACAAACGTGTGAATTTCTTTTAATGTTTACGTGGACATTATTACTAACCTCTTTGCTTTAATATTATTTACTGGGCTTTAGCTCACTATTCTTTTTATGTACATGTATAGATGAGCGTCCTGGAGGATAAGTTTAGAAGGGGTCTTTAGCCAAGTCATTGTTTTGAAGCCTACCGAGTTGTTTTGAGCGCCTCCGAGTTGGGGCTAGGCCTAAAAGGCCATCATCAAGCTTTTGGTCATGATATACATGTTTAGCATGTGCATATTTTTTGTATAAGATATTATGTTATAAGTTATGTATCGTTATGTGGGTAAGTTAACGTTCATATGTGCACATGCCTGTTCATATAGATGCATAGCTCATTAGACTATTGGTATTTTTGTATTTTGCTTCTGTCAGCCCCGGTTATTTTTTATTGTACAGGAAGGCCTTTGGTAATCTCGAATTACTGGCCGGTTATGACACTAAACCTATAGGGGCGGGTTTGGGTCGTGATGTACAGAGTCCCAACCTAAATATTTTTGGAAAATTTAGGAAACCCATGACTTGTGCTAAAGGCTACGTGTCCGTAATCACCAAGATTGTCTCGGCTCGAGAACTTAGGTACGAGAGCGGAAGGTCATGAATTGAGCACCCCACTCGCCCAATCAAAGTTCGGCCTCTACTAATCATGATGCGAAACTTATTTATATTACATGCTCTTATTCTGATTATTAGGCTACCTTTATTATGTGATACGCACACAAGTATAGACTAATTTGCAAGAATTGGAACACTTTGATTCATGTTTGTTTTTTAAAAAAGTTTGTGAATGTGCTACTTGAAAAAGTGGGCTCAAATGTACATTAATCAAATTATCCCAATTCAAGCAACTAGCCTTCATCCAAAGCATTCAAACAGCTTATCACTTAAGCACTTAACCTCATGGTGAACATGCTAAACATGGCAACACTAACATACAATGCAATATGCTAAAACAAATAAAAGCTCACCTAGTACTCCAAGCCAAAAAAAAAGACAGAGTTAGAATAATGCATGATCCCAACTATGCAATATGGCTAATTGTAACGCAAACAATATGCAATTACTAGGCTCGGCTACTAATATGGCATATGAATCAATTTGATAGCATGCGGTCTAAGTACGTGTTCAAAGAAGTATTAACTAACAATGCAAGTTACAATGATACGCTGAGCTCAATGCATGCAAGACAATGGATATAAGGCATAAGAGATGCTAAATGAAGCATGATGCCCAAATCTAACCATCATAAGCAGGTAAATAAAAGGGAGAAAGATGTGGAGTTGGAAGACATACACATTATTACAACTGTGCCCTCGCGCAAGAGGGCCCGAATAAACTAACTAGCTAAGCTAATCAACTAACTACTACAAAACCAAATGAAATAAATTAGCTTAACTAATTATTACAACAACAAATTAATTAACTATTCTAACTAATTAAATAATAACAACACAAAGAACTAGCTATTCTAACTAATTAATTACAAACACAAAGTGAATTAATTTATAACACCAAATAAACTAGCTAGCTAGTTATTACAAGTCCACAATCGAACGAGCTTTGAAGAACAGTAGGAAAAATAGCAAATAAATCAAAGAAACAAGTCAAGACTTTTACCTCTTAAAGAGGAGAACCATTTCTAAGTGACAAACCAACACTGACAGACCCTCAAGAGCTCAAAGTAAGCTCAAAAGTACCTCAGCTCAAATACCATAAGGTTTGGTTTAGAGTGTACAGGTAAAGGCTTAAGAATTTGCAAGAGAGAGAGGGAATTGTAAAGAGAGAAATATTTTTGCTCCAAAATTTCCAACCCTAAAAAATGGAAGGGGAGGTCTTCTATATATAGAAAAACATGAAACTCCCTCAGAAATATCCATACATACACGTGTGGGCAGATGCATGCACCTGTGGAAACAGCTGGCACAGTTGGCATAAATATTTGCAAAAACATACAAGTGGCTGGCAGGCCACACAAATGGCCGGCAGCCCACATTGGTGGTCGGCAGACCACACTAGTGTGCCTGCAGGTCCCAGGGTTTTTAGGCTTGAAAAACTGTGGTTTTTGGTCCAAAACAAGGCAAAAGGTGTGTAAGGTTTGAATGCTCAAAGCTATGGGATTCTGCTAAGGACTTTGAGCACTTGACAAGTATATACAAATTCATCATTAGGTGTGCAAACAACGACACCCAAGTCGTAAGGGCGGTAAAAAATGGGGTGTCTATAAATTGCCATTGTGTTTATTGACTACTAGTGTAATGATTTAACACCTCATGTTACTGAAAATAGTTTTATTTGGTAGTAGTACAATAGTAATAAAGTTATATTTTATTTTGTGATAAATAATTTAAAATATTGAACCTTAAAAAAATCACGCTCTTGTGAATGACTCTGGAAATTTGATTAGGATCACGTTCAACTGATGTAGGTTCAAATTAGAAGTCTTGGTATTTTTTTGTTTTTTTTGAGGTAATGATTTAGCAATATTTTAGATTAGATTAATCATCAAATTTATTCTTGATATATATATATATATATATATTTATCAGAGTGCGCAACGGATAGCTTACATATATGATACATTTCGAGGACAAAATTTTTAAAAGGGGGGAGATTGTAACAATCCAAAAATTTAAGTTGTCCCTTATATTTTATATTATTTAATCATAAATAAGAAAAATATAATTTTATTTATGATTAATTAAGGTCAAAATGTAATATATATATATATATATATAATATGTTAATTTAATAGTTATATGAGCTGAAATATAATTTAATTAGGGGGTCATTGTGTCCTATCAAAAAGATGGTATATAATTCTGATATTATTTGGGCCAAGGTGTAATTGGGCTGTAAGTAATAAGTTGAGCTTAAAGATAAATATTGGTGTGTAATGGATTAGGATAAGGATAGGTAAGATAAGGTTCAATGGATTAAGATAAGGTGAAATGCCTTGCTGAGCACGACTGGGTTCAGTATAAATACTGAACTTCTGCTGAAGTTAGAAGGGGAAAAAAACACAACGGAAATCGAATGAGGTGTAGTAAAAGAAGTGTAGGGAGGGAGCTCAGATGAAAATTAGAAATTGTAACGCTCTCAAAATAAATGCATAAACCAATCATCTATACTATCCATAGACATGAGAAAGTAAAATATATTCATTCATCAGAGTGTTTCTTACAAAAGGTATTACATGTTGACAACAAAAGTAAATTCCCTACGGGCTTACAACTTTCCAAGTCAACACTTGGTTTCAACAAAAGAGAGTTCTAACTCTAAGCATATTAAGCCCTTAGCTTGAATTACATGTAATATAAAGATAAATACAAAAAAATAAGCCTTCAGTATCTAAACCTCCTAAGCTACATCATTGGAGGCGGCATATCACCTGTACTTGAAAAATGATGTCCTATATAGAATGAGCCAAAGCCCAGTAGAGATACGCTAAACATAATATGAGAATTAACTAAAACATAAGCATTTGATAAATGTTTAACTCATATAAACCAACGCACATCTCTTCCATAACCAATCCATATTCACAACCATATTTCAATCTCTTTTCGTTTCATTATCCAAATCTATTCATAGATATAGTTCATTGTTTATCCAAACAGTGCAAAATGAGACTACAACTCATATAATTAACACATCAATACTTCCATTCATCTACATTATGCAAACGTAATTAAGATTTCGGGACTTTCACCCTGGACACTCCAGCCAACTTAGTTATCAATAGAGTCCATCCCCTATCTTCTCACAAACCATGGAGTACATCCCCTATCTCCTCCCAAACAAGATACATATGTAATGTATTTAAACGCTTATCATATACAATGATCAAGTTAAAGCACATATACAATGTGTTAATCCAACCGTCATATTCAATGACGTATTCCAATTGATTAGTTTCAGTTTTCCCTAATCAACATACAGTGTCTACATCAATCAAGACTATCCTCCATCAATAGCCCAAAATAGTTATTTCTAAACAGATAATAAATTTATCAAACAGATAAATTATCAACATTTTCGTAGGTGTATGATTAATCAATCTAATTACACCATTCAATCTCATAACTTCCCAATTTCATGATTTTTAACTCAATCTCATATTTTCATATTTCTCCAAATTAATTATACAAATTAATCAATCACATTTAATTAGGGCATTTTCCCCATTTTCTCAACGTTAGCCCTAAGGCTCAATTTCCTCACTTTTACACCATTAATCTCATTTTCCAAGGTCTCACATATACATAGAGTTCAATACTTGAAAATCCCTCTTTTATAATTTCAAATTCAAAACCCTAACTCCCCAAAATTTCCATAACTCACCATTTATACAAAATGACTAAAATTTATGTTAAAACTCATAAGAATGAGTAGTTTATCCCTACCTCAAAGTGGAAGCTTAAGAAGATGAAGAGTGAAATTGAATGATGCTCCAAAACCCACAACGTTTCGAATCACAATGGAGCCCAAGCGAAGCTCTAACTTTCTTACAAAGAGACTAGGGTAGAAGACCACTAGAACTAGGGGTATTTGTAGAGAGAATGTGTAGGTAGAGAGAGAGTGTGCCGATCTAGGGTTTGAAAAGAAAAGAAGATCAAAAAGTGAAGTATGGAACTGCTACTGCGATCTGATATAAGCGAGGCTCGCTCGAGCGAATGAGTGGTCGCTTGAGCGACCAGACACAACAAACACCTCGCTCAAGCACAAGAAACGTCGCTCGAGCGAACAATGCGAAGCTTCAGGTCTGCAACCCAGAAGCACACTCGAGCGCAAGAGTACTCGCTCGAGCGAAGAAACTCAAAACATAGTCCTCGCTCGCTCGAGCAAAGGAAATCTTGCTCGAGCAAAGAAACACAACCTTCAGGTCCAAACTAGATGCAGACGCACGCTCGAGCGCAAGACTGCTCGCTCGAGCCAAGAGACACACCACTCAAAGGTCGCTCTGGCGAAGGAACCCTGGTTTGAGCGAAGGAACTAAAACACAAAGCTCGCTCGAGCGACAAAAGCCTCGCTCGAGCGAAGAAATCAAAAATCTGCGCAGCAACTATTTATTTTAAATCACAACCAACCTATTACAAGCCTGCTCAATACATCCCAAAACTCAAATACAAAGAATTAAAGGATGGAAATGCGACAGATACAACAACAAACATCCACGGAATCGAGTCCGGAATACAATAAACAATGGAGGGAAAATCGGGATCGCTATAACCTCCCCCCTTAAAGAATTTCGTCCCCGAAATTAGATATAAGTTTCAAAATTGTGATTTTTCAATTCTCAATAATATTATAATTCAACATTCGCCACCATGACCCATTCACCGGTCATTCCATCTCTTTTCAAGAGAACGTCATTACAAAATATAGCTCATTATGCATTATCAACATGCATTTCTTTGAAATTCATCGATTTCAATACATATATCCCATAATTCCATAACATATGCAATGTTAAAAACATATTTTCTTTTCTACAACGCATTCAACGTATACAATGTTAAATTAAGTTCATTTTTTTACAACATATGCAACATTTTCAATACTTCTATAATCAGAAGCATATACAATGTTCTTAGAGTTCATTACAAAACAAAATTCTCAATATGAGCTCAAACATCCACAAATAGGTCCGGATATTTCTCTCGGACCTCCAATTCATGTTCCCAAGTGGCTCCCTCAACCCTGTGATGTTTTCACAATACCTTAACCAAGGGAATCGTCTTGCATCGCAAGACTTGATCCCACCTATCCAAGACCCTCACCGGTCTCTCCTCATATGAAGCATCCTCATCTACCTCTAAGTCGGTTCAATCCAATACATGCGATGGATCCGGCTCGTACTTCCGAAGCATATTAACATAAAACACGTCATGCACTTCAGACAACTGCGGCGGTAAAGCTAGACGGTATGCGACCTCCCCAATCCGCTCAAGGATCTCAAAAGGGCCAATAAACTGAGGGGACAACTTCTCACTCTTCCCAAACCTCATTAAACCCCGCCTAGGTGATATTTTCAGAAAGACATGATCACCCACCTTAAATGACAAAGGCCTCCGCCTACGGTCGGCATAACTCTTTTGGCAACTCTGGGCTGTAACAAGCCTCTTACGGATAAGTTTAACTTTTTCCGTCATTTCTCGCACCAACTCCGGGCCCAACAAAGGTGCATCACCCACCTCGGCCCAACATACTGGGGATCTACACGATCGGCCATACAAGGCCTCGAACGGTGCCATGCCAATACTCGATTGGAAACTGTTATTGTAGGAAAAGTCCACTAAGGGCAAGTGCCTCTCCCACGACCCCCTAAAGTCAAGGACACAGCCTCGAAGCATATCCTCTAGGATCTGAATAGTATGCTCGGATTGCCCGTCAGTCTGAGGATGGTAAGCCGTGCTAAAAGTCAATCTAGTGCCCAAGGCGCTCTGCAAACTCTGTCACAACCTAGCAGTAAAACGCGGATCTCTATCTGAGACGATTGACACTGGGACCTCGTGCAACCTCACTATGTCCCGAATATACAAGTCGGCAAGATGATCTACCGAATCTCTCACGCGCATAGGAATAAAGTGCGCCGACTTAGTCAACTGGTCCACTACTACCCAAATGGCATCACTACCCCGTTGAGTCCTCGAAAGACCTACAACGAAGTCCATCATGACATGCTATAGACGCGCCCGTGGGGCTTACTACAGTTCAGACCCAATTTGTGTCATGGTCCTTCATCTGAACCAAAGAGTCCAAATCCGGCAAATCGTTTTGAGAAACAGATTTTTGAAAAAAGTGCCAAACATGGACTGCTTTGCCAGATACAGAGTCGCCACCTAAATATTTTTTATGGGGAAATTTAGGAAACCCTGACTTAGTGCCAAAGGCCACGTGTCCGTCATCACCAAAGTTGCCTTGGCTCGGGAACTTGGGTACGATTGGGGAAGGTCATTTCGTGAGCACCCCCTCTCGCCCGATCCAAAGATTGACCTCTACTAACCATGATATCCGTTTTTGAAAACGTTATATGTTCTTATTCCATTTATTAGCCTAGAATTACTATGTTATGCGCACAGCAAACAAGTATAGACCAAATCGCCTAAATTGGAACAAAACATTGCATGTTCGTTTTGAAGATGGTTTGTTACTCGTAAGTAAACTAAAATGCAGGTTTTGCCACCCTCGAGTAGGCTTTTAGAAAAGATGGTTTTGCCACTATCTAGTGGGCTTAAAACTCACAGTTTTAATGCATTATTCCAATTTAGGTAATTCAACCTCCATCCACAGGCATTCAAGCAGTTATATCACATAAGCAGCTAGCCTCATGGTAATCATGCTGTTATGGCAACACTCACACGCATGCGGTATGCTAAAGCATAAATGCTTACCTAGTACTCCGAGCCAAAACAAAAGCTAGTTAGTAATCAATGCATGATCCTAGCTCATGTTAAGATGGCTAATGTAACACGTACAAGATGCAACTACAATAGGCTCGGCTATTCTAAGATGGCATGTGATGATGCTAAAACTAACATGTGTTCAACTTTGTGATTGAAATACAAATGCAGTTAGTATGATGCGCCGAACCCGGTGCATGTAAGACAAATGTATGAATGCACGCATGCATAGCATAAGGTATGCTAATTTAAATATGCCCTAGTCTACCATCATAAGCGGGTAAATAAAAGGGAAGAAAGACATGGGGTTGGGAGATATACACACACTCACGCACACTTATTACAAAATCGCCCTCGCTCGGAGGGTCCGAATAAATATTATAGCCCGAATGAATAGCGCTAAATTAATTTTTACAGAAGTTCCAATTAATTAACAATTTAAACAAAGAATTAAAGTGGCCATAGCCCCTGCCTCGAAATGCGTGGATGATGCATGCTTGACTCGTCTTGCCCAAAAATCCGTACCATGCCAATGTTGCCTCTGTTTACACTGCCTTGCTCCTCCTAAAATTGTGCAACTCCCAAGGTGAACTCTCTAGACACTGGGGAGCACCATCGACCAAGTGGAATTTTCACCGGCCATGTCCGGATGGTTATCGACCATTTTTAAATCCATCGGCAAATAATGAATGGCCGGTCGACAGTGTATTTGGCCGACCGGCCAAATATTCCTACAGAACCTGTTTTTGACAGCAGAAGAGGGCAAACAGTGCATGGCAAGGAAATTCAAAGCAATGTATGCATGGCCATTCTCCCTATCATGCAATGGACTCAAGGGAGCATGGCCCTCGACCCTCGGGCCATCAATCGCGTACTTCAATGCATGATGGCCCAAAAGCCAAGTGTGCCATTCAATGAAAATGCATGCAACACACAAATGAGTACCAAGACCCCATCATGTTAGAGTCAAGGGCCTCGGCGACCGAGGGTTGAGAGATGTTGCATCACTTGAAGTATGAACACTTCTCACCCCTCAAGTTTGGCTTGACACCCCAAGCTAAACAATGCAATGCAAGTATACAAACATGGTTCAAGCATGCAAATGAAGCTAAGGCACAAATCATGCCAAATGTGCAACAAGTATATGAGGTAGCTCAACATTAAGCAAACATGCAAGTAGGATACAATGCAAGCATGCTTCTAATGTAATGTAACATGCTCATGCAAAGGTGGATTTAGACCACAAAGAGGGGGACCTCAGCCCACCCCAAAAACAGTGGCCAAAGATGCCAAGATAATGGTGCCAATCATGTAAGACAAACATGCCAATCAACGAGCCTAAGACTAAGGTACAAAAGCCAACTCAAGCATGCCTAAAGGAAGACAAACATGGGCATTAGACCAACAAAAATCAGTGCTATAGCATGTGAGAATGAGCCTCAAAACCCACACACATGGCATCCCAAAGCCTCAATCACGTGGCCATGCACAATGACCTATCCCGAGACATGGAAGGCCAACATTTCAAGACATGAAAGAGCTGATAAATGTAGACATGTAAGCATGGTATAGGGACTGAAATGGCATGTTAAATGATTCCAAATCGTTAAAATAGCCTAACCAATGCATGTTAGAGACTCACACCCTTAAGGCTCACAAATCAAAATGCATAGCAACTATATCAAACATGTCAAACATGACCAAATCAGTGGTCAACAGACCTTAAGCATGATGAAACATGGCCAAGAACTTCACAAAGTAAAACCAAAATATGAAAGCATGGTGGTCAAATTTCATGATGCATTTCTAGGTAAAAATAAAGGAATACAAAGCAAGTATATTAAGCATGTAAGAGACCACTAATTCAACCAAAAATAGAGGCATATTATGACCTAACAACATACAAAAACCTCTGAAATGGAACCAAAAACGCCTAATCATGCATGCTACCCTTATGAGCCAAGAATATGCAAAAATGAGAGGCCAAGGGAGAGGGGTGTCCCTCCCCTATGCAAGACCTTAGAACCCCTTCCTCACCAATGAAAATCCATTGGATTTCAGTGGAGAGAAGGCCAACACACCAAGGTAAACAAAGCTTGCCGAAAGAGCACAAAAAGAGGCCAAAAGAGGCCTAAGAGAGGGAGGTCGACCCCAAACACCAAAACAACCTTAATGAAGAATCTTAAGCATGAAAATACAAGACTTTTTTCAGTTATACACAAAGCTTAAATCAACATGCAAGACAGGTCAAAAGCCAATGCAAGATTGGAGAAACTAAAGTAAAGTAGTTACCCTTGAAGAACCCTTGATGAACAGCAAATGCAACCCTCTTCTTTTGATCAAAATCAGCCCAAAAGCTCAAGAACAAACCCTCCAAGCCCCTCAAGGTCGGAGTAAGGTGTGATGGTGTGTGTGTTAGTGCAAAACTAAGGTAAAAATACACTTTTAGGCCACAAAACACACACAAGGGAGGAGAGAGAGGGAAATATAGAGAGAGAGGATATATATATATATATATATCAGAATATAAGCTCTGTGTCTTTTGTGTTTTTTTTCTAACCCCCAACAATGGAAGATGAGAGGTCCTTATATAGGCAAAGGAAATGGTTCTAAGCTTCTCAAAGAAGCTAAGTAAAAAGGGGCAAAGGGGGCAAGGAGGTCAAGGCTTCTTGAGGAAGCTAGGACCACGCTGGCTAAGCTTCTTGAGGAAGTTTTGACAAAGGGTCAAGCTTCCCTCTAAGAAGCTTTGACCAGAAGGGGCAAAAAGGGCAAAACACCACATGTAATGCCCTGGGGCAGGTTTAGTGCATTCCAGCTGGCACAGCTTGGCATACACCATGCCTTGAAAAGTAAAAGTAAAGTGCTACCGGCCAGAAAAGGAGTCATTGGCCAATCAGATGGCGCCGGTCATACTGAGCCACCGACCGGCCATGGTATAATTCACCAATAGCCGGTACCTCAAAACATGGCCGGTGGCCTCAAACCAAAGGCCGGTGAATGTTAGGGGTAGCTAAAAAAGCCTACTTTCTACCCCTCAAAAGTAAAAACACAAGTTTGGTGCAAAGACCAAACACAGAACAGTCCGAGTTGAGAGTCCTGAGCAAGGCGCGTAGGCCGAGACTCCGGGAACTCAAAACGAATACACAAAACCTGAAGTAATCACCGAGTGTTCGAGAGCGGTGATGTCCAAGTCTTGAGGACTGTCAAAAAATGGGGTGTCTACACATGGCTCCCATTTCCACTCGGCTGATAGGCAAGGGTTGTAACAAATCTGGCTGCCTCTAGTGCTCGATCCTTCACTTGCTGACAAGTAAGGCACTTAGATACAAAACTGCCACATCTTTCGTTCATACCCCTCCACAAAACAGCGAACTCAGATCAGATACATCTTCGTGCCTCCCGAATGCACCGAAGGCGTGAAGGTGAAACTCTTGGAAGTACTCCTCTCGGCAAACACTGGCAACAAACAAGCTCCGGTACCTCACACTCAGGTCGACACATAGTCAGGCCCTTCTCAACCTTCCTACTGAGATCTTTTCCCGGAGGGATTCTACCTCATCACTCTTTTCCTCTACACTGATTCGAAGTTAGGCTTCAACCACAGAAACAGGCCGCAAACTCAAACAGACTCACCTACAGAACAAGTCGAACTCGCAATGCACCCACATCTCCATTCCCGATGGCTATACAACTACATCACTAATGGATTTCCTACTAAGGGGTCGGTCACAACATTGGCTTTCCCGATGATATATGCAACTTGAAGTCAAATCTTCTATAACTCCATCCACCTCCTCTGCCGTCAAATTCAAGTCTTTCTGTATACATGATAACTTCAGATCTCTTATGATCCGAGAACACCTCGATCTCTCGCCATAAAGGTAATGCCTCCAAATCTTCAAGGTAAATATTCACAACCGCTAACTCTAGGTCATGCGTAGGATAGTTCTTCTCATGTGTTTTCAATTGACGTGAACCATAAGCCACTACTTCCCTTTCTTGCATCAACACACAACCCAAACCTTCTCGTGAGGCATCACAATACACTGCATAACCCAAACCCCTCTCTGAAATAATCAAAACTGGAGCGGTAATACGTCTAACTTTAAGCTCTTGGAACGACTTTAACAAGTCTCACTCCAACACAAACTTGATCCCTTTTTGCGTCAACTCTAGTCAACGGCGAAGCTAGCCTAGAAAAATCCTTTACAAACCGACGGTAATACCCGGCCAATCCAGAAAACTACGGATCTCAAAAGACGCTTTTAGGTTGTGCCCAATCTCTGCACTGCCTCTATCTTGGATGAATCTACAGTCACCCCTTCCCAGATACCACATGGCCTAAGAATCTAACCTCTCTTAGCCAGAACTCACACTTTCCAAACTTAGCACACAACTTATGGGCTTTAAGTAACTCAAGCACCCATCTCAAGTGTTCCTCGTGCTCCTCCTTAGAAGATGAATAAATCAGGAATGTCATCCACGAAAACACACCACAAGGCGATCTAAGAACTTCCAGAAAATCCGGTTCTCAAGGCCATAAACACAACTGGTGCAATTGGTGAGGCCAAAAGGCATCACCAAAAAACTCATAGTGCATACCACATACGGAATGTCATCTTGAGATATCCTCCGCCCTGACCCTCAACTGATGGTAACCCGATCTCAAGTATATCTTAGAGAAACAACGGGATCCTTTTAACTGGTCAAATAGATCATTTATACGAGGCATAGGGTACTTGTTCTTAACCGTAGCCGATTCAATTTTCGATAATCAATGCAAAGTCTCGAAGCCCCATCTTTCTTTTTAGCGAAGAGGGTCGGTGGCTCCCAACGGCAAAGTACTAGGGCGAATAAAACCGTTATCTAGTAACTCTTGGAGTTGAATGTTCAACTCACTCAACTTGGCTGGGGCAAAACGATACGGTGCCATAGAAATCAGTGTCGTGCCAGGCACTAAATAAAATAAAAACTCAATCTCTCGATGGGTGGGTAAACTAACATGATCCTCGGGAAGACGTTCGAGTACTCACAAACCACTCTCGGCAACTCATCCAGGTCTTATCACACTCACACTCATACAGCTAGCGAGAAGACAAACAAAGCTCACTCCGCCCTTGCGGACATATACACTGGTGGCAAGACTCTACCAACTTGATCTCCCAAGAAATGAAAACAATCCCCGCTCAAGTTACATACGGTACTCTGCGGCTAAACAGTCTTATAACAGCCCAGTATGACGATAGCTAGTCCATACCCAAAATCACATCAAAACCTGACATATCCATCAATACAAAAGAAATGGAAGCCGACGATCAGCGACCTCTATATCACAACCTCTATACCTTGTTCAAAATCAATTCACCTCCAACAGGTGATATAACAGAAATAGGAAGATGCTAACTGCGCCAACTCCAACCCCAAAACAAAAGCAAAGGAGAAGATATAAAGAATGGGATCACGAGTATCAATTAACACATTAGCAACCGAGTTGCAAAACAAAAGGTACTCTCTCACAACAGATGGAGCCGGTAAACAAGATCCGGCGCATTTACAGCATACACGTGCCCTATAGTCTCTGATCAACCTGCTCACCTTCAAAGCATAAGACTGCTGGCATAGACTGAGCCGAAGAGGCTCCCTGATTGGCCCTGAGGCGAACTGACTGATTGGCTGATGATCTGTGTCTACCTCGAACCAGACGCACCAGATGTGCCACTCAACTGGGGGCAAAAACCTCTTCAGTGCCCGCCTGACCACACTGGTAACAAGAAGCGGCTCCTCTGCCTTGACTCTGGCTCTGAGGACGAGCCGAAGATGAAGCTGCTCTCTGCCCTCCTCCCTTCTGCGGCAACTGGAGACTTGTGGCCCAGCTGGCCACATTTGAAATAGGTAACGCCTCCTTGACTGCCTCTCTCAGAACCTGAACTTGGTACTGGAAAGGTAGATCTAGAATATGCTTCCCTAGGACTACTGAGTGGGTTAGAGCCCCTCTGTTCTTACCGTCCCCCTGACATTCCTGACTCCTCCGGATGCCCCTCATCCTCTCCTCCTCCGCCTCATAATAGTCTCAGATGGGCTGCAGCCTGCACAAGGCGCCCATACCCCTAGTCATGGACCCGGCCATTAAAACATGATCTGGTCTCAACTTTTTCTCAAAACTCCAAGCACCTATGCTCCTACGTCGCCACAACTCCAGTGCAAACCTCGACAAACTAGTAAGGTGGACTCAAAACTCTGCCACTGTGTGTAATCACTGCTTGTAGCCGACGAACTGATCTCTCATACTTCTCCCTAAACAGTGGGAGCCAAAAACTTCTCCATAAAGCATCACGAAACCTCCCAAGTCCTCCAATGCGCGCCTCGCACAAACTTCCACCACTGACCCGTGTCTCCCTTTCAACTGAGAAGGACGCTAGGTCACCCTCAAGCCTCCGCTTCGATGCCTAGCTCTTAACCATCTTCGTCATCTATGTCAAGCCATTCGTCAGCTTCGTGGCTCTTTTGGATTCACCCAAAAACTCGTCCAGATTCGACCGCGAAAAAACCTCTCTTCAGAAAGGACGGCTTGCCTCAGCTACATGGGCCTGAACTTGATTCTCAGCCTGATGAATGTCCATGGATTCCGCCAATGCTCTGCATCTCGTGGACTAAAGGCTCCTATGGCCTTGCTGACCTACTGGCTCGGCATATGGCCTATACCAACACCTCCTCCTGTGCCAAAATGTCATCCGGTTAAGGGCATCTTCTGCCTCCTAGGCCTACCTCGCCTTACACCACGTCCTCGTCTGATATCCTTAATATAGGTAACAAAACGGATTAGCACATTCACAATGTGCCCGAAGCTATTTCACTCGAGCGTCTTAATACAATGGACAACCTAGATAATTCACTCACACTGTAAGCACATAATCAATAAGCACTTATGAATTTCATTTTCGAATAGTGACCGTCCCGTGGCGTTGCTAGAGTCCAATTAGAAACGACAGTGATCAAGTGCCTTTCCAACAGGGCTCCTAGAAACCCAAAGGATCCAATCAACATCCTAGAAATAAATTCCATACCCATATAGTCCACATAAACATGTTATCACATAAGCACATAACATTACACTTAAGTCTCTAACCAAGCGAGACAAACCATAGTGGTACTAACACTCCCCACGTACCCAAATTCAACCCGGTACGCTCTGATACTAAGTTGTAACGCCCTCAAAATAAATGCATAAACCATCATCTATACTATCCATAGACACGAGCAAGTAAAATGTTTCATGCATCAGAGTTTCTTACAAAATGTATACATGTGATAACAAAAGTAAATTCCCTACGGGTTTACAACTTCCAAGTCAACACTTGTTTCAACAAAAGAGAGTTCTAACTCTAAACATATTAAGCCATTGGTTGAATTACATGTAAATACAAGACAAATACAAAAAAATAAGCCTTTAGTTTCTAAACTCGCAAGCTACATCCTTGGAGCAGCATACACTGTACTGAAAAATGATATCCATTAGGATGAGCCAAAGCCCAGTAGAGATACGCTAAACATAATATAGATAATTAACTAAAATATAGCATTTGATAAAATGTTTAAACTCATATAAACCACCGCACATCTCTCCATACCAATCCATATTTCACAACCATATTTCAATCTCTTTTCGTTTCATATCCAAATCTATTCATAGTATATGTTCATTGTTTATCCAAACAGTGCAATGAGAACTACAACTCATATATTAACACATCAATACTTCCATTCATTCTACATATGCAAACGTAATTAAGATTTCGGGACTTTCACCCTGGACACTCCGGCCAACTTAGTTATCAATGGACTCCGTCCCCTATCTCCTCCCCAAAACCATGGAGTACATCCCCTATCTCTCCCAAACAAGATACATATGTAATTATTTAAAACGTTATCATATACAATGATCAAGTTAAAGCCACAATATACAATGTTATAATCCAATCGTCATATTCAATGACATATTTCAATAGATTAGTTTCAATTTACCTAATCTTCATGCAATTCTAAAACACTCATGACTATCCTCCACCGATAGTCCAAAACAGTTATTTCTAAACAGATAATAAATTCATCAAACAGATAAATTATCAACATTTCCATATGTGTGTGATTAATCAATCAAACTACACCATTCAATCCCATAACTTCCCAATTTCATGATTTTCAACTCAATTTCATATTTTCATATTTCCCTAAATTAATTATACAAATTAATCAATCACAAATAATTAGGGCTTTTTCCTTTTTTCTTAACTTTAGCCTTAAGGCTTAATTTCCTCACTTTTACACCATTAACCCCATTTCCCAAGGTCTCACATATACATAGAGTTCAATACTTGAAAACCCCTCTTTTATAATTTCAAATTCAAAACCCTAACTCCCCAAAATTTCCATAACTCACCATTTATACAAAATGACTAAAATTTATGTTAAAACTCATAAGAAGGAGTAGTTTATCCCTATCTTAAAGTGGAAGCTCAAGAAGATGAATAGTGAAATTGAAAGATGCTCCAAACCCACAACTTTTCGGATCACAATGGAGCCCACGCGAAGCTCTACCTTTCTTACAAAGAGACTAGGGTAGAAGACCACTAGAACTAGGGGTATTTGTAGAGAGAATGTGTAGGTAGAGAGAGAGTGTGCCGATCTAGGGTTTGAAAAGAAAAGAAGATCAAAAAGTGAAGTATGGAACTGCTGCTGCGATCTGATATAAGCGAGGCTCGCTCGAGCGAATGAGTGGTCGCTCGAGCGACCAGACACAACAAACACCTCGCTCGAGCACAAGAAACGTCGCTTGAGCGAACAATGCAAAGCTTCAGGTCTGCAACCCAGAAGAACACTCGAGCGCAAGAGTACTCGCTTGAGCGAAGAAACTCAAAACATAGTCCTCGCTCGCTTGAGCGAAGGAAATCTCGCTCAAGCGAAGAAACGCAACCTTCAAGTCCAAACTAGATGCAGACGCACGCTCAAGCGCAAGAGTGCTCGCTCAAGCCAAGAGACACACCACTCAAAGGTCACTCGAGAGAAGGAATCCTGGTTCGAGCGAAAAAACTAAAACACAAAGCTCGCTCGAGCGAAAAAACCAAAAATCTGGGCAGTAACTATTTTTTTCATATCACAACCAACCTGTTACAAACCTGCCTAATGCATCTCAAAACTCAAATACAAAGAATTAAAGGACAGAAATGCGACAGAGACAACAACAAACATCCATGGAACTGAGTCCGGAATACAATAAACAATGGAAGGAAAACCGGGATCGCTATAGAAACTGATATTAAGGTGAGTTATATTATATTTTGGGTCACCATAAAATGTTTTACATATATCTTGAGTAACCATGGTTTATTTTATGCAACTCACATTTATAAATTATGTTAATATTTCAATTACGTTAATTATTTTATGAACTCTTTGTTTAAATTAAAACTCATGAATATAATTAGGCATTGATTATTTAAATATTTATCTTGTAAGTACCACCACGAGAGTCCCATACCTTGATGGACTTAAATAATTATTGACCTCTGATTAGTCACTTTAGTGACCATCTGTTGTCATGGATCTATTTACATCTATTCTGCATGAAGCAAAGTGCTGTGTAAAGCTAAGTGCTACACTATTGTGGGAGTCACCTCTAGAATCCGTATGAGCCATATCTTGAATCTGTACCTCTGTATTGTTATGAATCCATTGACCTCTGTTCTGTTCTGCACCGTGGTTATGGTTATATATTTTCATATAATATCATATGATTTTTAAAACGGATTTCTGTTATAATATGAGCAACTTATTTACTCTAATAGAAAAGTATTTTATTTTATTTATTTTAAGCCTAAAGCTTATCTATGGTAATTATGCTCTTTGTATAATATTTCTCACTCAGCCATGTGTTGATAGTTGTTTACTAATTTTTAAGAAACAATGCAATTCAGAAATAACTTTTGGAAAGTCTTAGACACGGGGCTGCGTATTTATAATTCTATTCTTCATATGTAAATATCGGCCTTTTTGTTCATTATATTTTGTTATAAAAGTAGAAGCTCTGATGATTATTTTGGTACCCTCACTTAAATATTATTTCCACTTGCGTTTATTTATTTGATCACAAATTAGCCGTAGGTAACTTCAGTTACTAGTTATCACGATACTTAACCCTTGGGTACGGGGAGCGGGTTATGACACTATACGTGGAGTGAAGGTTTTTTCGTAATTACGCAAATATTTTTGTCAATTATCAAATAGGTTTTTCTATAAATACGTAAGCATTCTTGATCAATTATGAAACTGGTTTTTTCATAATTACGTAAACATTCTTAGTCAATTATAAAATATAAATCTTTTATTAATACTAAAAATTACAACTATCATTTGTTACAAATATTAATTTAACACAATACTCAGGAAAAAATAAAGTTCTCTAGTGCAATAATAAATTATCAAAATTGTTTATTGAAAAATATTTCTCATATCATTAAAAACTATTAATTGACTTAACGATTTATTTATTAACAGAATGGTTAACTGAAAATTATTTTTTATCATTAAAAATTGTTAATTTACTTAATGATTTATTTATTAATAAAATTGATTATTTGTTATGCAAGTATGATTTATGCATTAATAAAATTAGTCATTTATATATATATATATATATATATATGCATTTTCTTCTGCTTCTTTATTAGTTTAGTGAATTATATTAGTAGTTTTTTTTAGATTAGAGAATTATCTTAGTATTTATTTTATATTTATGTATTGAGAAAAGTTACACATCATAATTTTTTTTATTTATTTATAAATTCGGAAGAAATATTAAAGTCTGATAAATTCATCTAAAATTATATGATAATAGAATTTGAGTCTACATCATTAGGTGTATAACAAATCAAAAAATGATACATATCATACCCCATAATTCTATCATATATCTAATGATTTATTCTATTCAATTTCATAAAATAATATTCTAATTTGAAAAAAATTATCAAAATATAAAACTAAAATATACTATAATAATAGCTCATGCCTTACACGGGCCATTGTAAACTAGTATATATATATATATGTATATATATATTTTGCTTTTCAGGTCAGTTTGATTATACAACTATTAAGGTGATAGTGTATTTAGGAGTCCTCCCATATATCTGTCATCCATCTGAATTTAGACAAATTAAAAAAAGTCAATCTATTTACTTAATTAACGGATGCAAATTGAACGAGTTGATGAATAGACGTTGATTGATTTGACGGTTTGAATTTTACTATTTTGGACATTTTTCAATCAATTTTGTACTAATTCTTTACTATTTTGGGTCCTAAATTTATAATAAAAACAAATATTAAATTTTCATATTTCATAAATAAAAAATATAATTACTAAATAAAATATATTTCTTTAATATATAAAATATGAAAGAATATCATCATTTTTTTTAGGGTTATTGGTATATTGAGTTGGGTTGGATTGGATGCCTCCCATTCGTCATCTATCCAAGCTTAAATAGATTGGAAAAAAAAATAAAAAAATATTCGCATCCATTTACTCAAATTATTAAAATCGTCTATTTTGTGGCAAATTAGTCTAGGTCATTCAATTTTAATGAGTCGACTAAATGCATACCTAATCCTAATATTTATAGGGGAAATTAGTTATCAGTGGTACCATAAAAAATATACAACAATGCTACATCTACCGAATTTTTGTTCGTTCAAATTGTCAAAATTTGTGCACGTTGGTTATCTGGCTGGTCATCCGATACATGCCGTTGACACACCAATTAACAAAGGTAACAGTTGCGATTGACAAGGGTGATGTTGGTTGTCCGGCTGATCATTCGGCTTACATAATTTGGACAATTTGAGTTAATCCAAATTCGATAGACTAATCATTTTTTGAAATATTACAAAATCATTGTAAAACTTTATATATTTAATTATTTATGTGTATAAATTTCTTACTTATGAGCTCGTTTGGGATATGGGTTGACTTTTTGATTATATAGACTGGGGCTAAAAAGTCTCGTTTGAGATAAATTTTTTGACTTTTTTGACTTTTGTGAGAGAAAAAATGAAATGATTATGAGTTGGATGTGATATTTTTTCGTATTTAGAAAAAATAACATATTTTATCTTATATGACTATTTTAGCCTAAATCCTCTTCCTAAACAAACTCTGAGTTTGTGCCAAAGTGAGCAGTGTGCCAAAATGAGCTATGTGCTCGAAATGAGCTGTGTGCTTGTAGACGTCCCCGAACGTCCCGGGAGGGAGATCCCCTCCGTTTTGTTCATTTGGGGCTCACTATAGTTCGGGACTCAAATGTCACGGTCTTGTATCTAATCTTGCAGAGTGCAATGCAAGACCGATGAATCGTCAAAGAGTCCAAATCTGGCAAATCATTTTTGAAAACAGATTTTTTTGAAAGAAGTGCCAAACATGGACTGCTTTTCCAGATACAGAGTCGCCACCTAAATATTTTATTTTGGAAAATTTAGAAAACCCTGACTCGTTGCCTAAGGCCACGTGTCCGTCATCACCAAAGTTACCTCGGCTCGAAAACTTGGGTACGATTGGGGAAGGTCACTTCGTGAGCACCCTCGCTCGTCCGATCAAAGATCGGCCTCTACTAACCATGATATCTAGTTTTGAAAACGTTATGTGCTCTTATTCCGGTTATTAGCCTAGATTTACTATGTGATGCGCACAGCAGACAAATATAGACCGGATCGCTTGAATTGGAACAACACATCTCATGTTTGTTTTGAAAATGGTTTACTACTCGCAAGTAGGCTTAAAATGCAGATTTTGCCACCCTCGGGTGGGCTTAGAAAACAAGATGATTTTCCACTCTCAAGTGGGCTTAAAACTCACATTTTGATGAATTGTCCCAATTCAAGTAATCTAACCTTCACCCACAGGCATTCAGGCAGTTATATCATGTAAGCAAATAACCTCATGTTAAGCATGCTATTCATGGCAGTCACTCACACGCATGCAAGGATGCTAAAGCATAAAACTTACTTTAGCGGCGTTTAAAAAACGCCGCTATGTGTCTTAAAAACGCCGTTAAATCTTTTTGTGACGTTTGATACCAAACGCCGAAGATGCGGCCGTCGCTATAACTTTATGACGCTTTAGAAACGTCACTATATGACTATAGGC
>NW_021025827.1:1027874-1038911 GCF_004153795.1 Camellia sinensis | reverse complement strand
GGCTGCGAGCCTTGCCTCCGAACTTCGGGGCTCTTTTGTGCATTGCCTCGGTTTGCCGAACCAGGTCCTATTTTTCTCTTTTCGAAGGGAGGGAAGAGGTCTCGTAGGACCATCTCTCAGTGGCCATAGGTTACGTTTCGTGGTCGTAGGCCATTTTTCCCGTTTGGAGACCAGTTTTCGGTTTTCGGAGCCGACTGCCGTGTGCCTCGGTTCAGGACCGCTTAACTACCTCCGTTTGCTTCCGTTTTTGGCACACACCTTGTTTTTCTCTCTTTTGAGGGACACTGGGCCTGAGAGACCACCTTTTGTGGTTGCACGCCACTTTCGGTGCCTAACAGCTTGTTTTCAGGGCCCCAGACTACGTGTTTTGGCCCCGAACCTTCATTTTGCATCCGTCTTGGTCCATTTTTGGTAGGGACCCTATTTTCATTGCTAGGGAGGTGGTAGTATGGTGGGAGGCCATCTTTTCCCTTGGAAACCAGCTTTCTCTTTTTTCTCTCTCCTCCAGTCGATTTTCTGACAGAAAGCTGATTTTTTCTCACTTTTGAGCCACAATTTCAAGTTTTTCACACCACCATTGTGTTGTGCTCATCTGGGAGGCCAACAATATTGGTAGGCCGACTAGTAATTCTTCTTGACCCTTTTGAACCTTGCTAAAAAGCTGGTTTTTTCTCTCTTGGGTTACATTTTCTGGTTTTTCCACCATACAGCTATTGTTGCACTCATCTGGGAGGCGACATTTATGGGGTGGCCGGCCAGCATTCTCCTTGACCTTTTTGACCCGGGTCGGCCAACCAGGGGGAGTGGTCGGTCGACCACCTTAACTGGTCGGCCTGCCTTCCTGCTTTTTGGTCTCTTTGAGTGTAAGCCAGCTTTGCCAGCTGGAGGCCTCAGAAGTGATCCTCCATACACGTGTATAGAGGATCTTTGAGCTTGGTTTTGAAGCTTCTTAGAGAAGCTTTGGCCTCTCTTCTTCTATAAAGGGAGGCCTTCTCTCTATTTGCAAGGGTTAGAAAAAACCAGCTGAGGCATATACATACAACTTCTCTATATCTTCTCATCCAAGCTCAAAACACCCTTGTTCTTGGTCATTTAGAATACACCTCATAGCCTACCACCTCCACCATCCATTTCCAAGCACTTTGGGACTTAATTTCAGGGTTGAAGGTTCACCAACTTGGTCCAGAAGTTGCTGCATTGCTGTGTTACAAGGGTAAGTCTCCATTTTCCTTTTTTTACATTATTTTGCTCCATAGCTTAGCCCTATTTGCAAGTATTTTTGGGTTTGTTTATAAACTGTAAAGTGTCTTATTTTGAGATCCTCTTGAAGTTTGATTAAGGATACTTTTCTTTTTGAGGTCTCCTACATCCTTGTATGCTTCTCTCTCTTTTAGGGCTTATTTTGCATGATATCTTAGCCTTACTGCAAGCATTTTCGAGATTTTTCATGAACTAAAAAAAGTCTTATTTGAGCACCTATTGAAGTTTGATTAAGGTATTTTTTCTGTTTTGGGCCATCTTCCTCTTGGCATGCTTCATTTCCTCATGATTAGGGCTATGCATTAGAGCATTCGCATTGGCCTTGGTTGGCCTCTTAGCCATTGAAATCTAGTGGATTTTAGTGACTTAGATGTGTTTTTGAGAGCTAAAATCAGAGGGGGGTGACCCCCTCTCTCCTTGTCTTGTTTGTTGGCCCTTTTGGCCTTCCAAAGGGCCCCTTACTTGCATGTTGTGAAGTCACTTTTTAGGCCCAATTTGGTGCGTTTCAAGTCTGCCTTAGCTCTATGCGGACCCTCTTTAACCATATTTTGCGTCCCTCATGCATGTTGTGGAACAATCCTCCTCAAGGCCTTTCAAGAGGACCTTTCATTGCATGCTTCCTTGACCCATTTCAAGGCCTTTTTGGTGAATTTTAGGGCTGTCATAATTGATTTCTAGAGTTGGTTTTGCCATGTTAAGTGTTATTGTTGTTATGTGTTGAGTAACCCCTTGCATGGCCCTCCAAAGAAGTTCATCATTTTTGCATGCATTGGATGCATTTCAGTGGTTATTTGGGGTTTATTTGACATGCCATGTTACTATTTGGGCTAGTTTGGTGACCTCTCTTATGCTTCATATACATGCCATGTAAACCATGTTTACTAGCCTAGGTTGCATGTTGTTTTAGCCCTTCATGATAGCACTTTGGGCCATGCTGGAACTGATGTTGTGCTATTTTGGACTGCCTTGGCTCTGGTTTCATTGCCTCATGGCCAAATAATGCTTGCTCTACATACTTGTGGTTCAATGCATTGTCTAGTTTTGAGTTTCGGGGCCTCTTTCATGCATTGGGTGCCATATTTCCATGATTCAGGACCATTGCGCATCATATTTCAGTGCTGGAAATTGCATGTTTGCATGTCATCTTTCATCCCCTACCATGCTTTGGTAGAGTGGCATTTGATGCCTTAGGTTCGGTCCTCGATATTCGTGCACGTGTGCACGCATTTCGGTTGTCTCATTTTCATCTAATGGCTACTGATGTGAGTGTGGCTGAGGTCCACTCATGTTGGTGTAAGTCCATCGTGCATTGTGTATGCCATTTCGGTCCATAGCATTGCGTATGCTGAGTTGCATGTTAGAGCATTGTGTATGCCATGTTACATCGAGCATTGTGTATGCCATTTCATAGCATTGCGTATGCTAGGTTGTATGTTAGTCGCATTGTGTATGCCATCTCATTTGCATTGTGTTTTGGGATAGGAGTTAGCCCAAGCACGGGAACGAGGGACATTTCGTACTCCAAGTGACGGAACGTGTCTCAATTCCCGGTTACCGACACTGCGGATTACCCATGATGGAGTTTAGGTCTTGTTGTGTTTATATGTGCATTCATTTCACATTGAGTCGTGCAATTCGACTCCTCGACCATCATGCATCGAGATGCGTAATTGGTGGCACGAGGATCGAGGACTACACTCCCTGAAGAGTAGTCATGCATACATATGTGAAAATACTTTGCTGTGCCCCTTTCTTGCTCTCTGTTGCAGCAAATCAGAAATCAGTAGCTTTCTAAAGCCTTGCACAGACAGAGGCTAATCAGGGCATCGCAATGGATTTCCGCGCAAGGCAACTCGAGCATGCATCTTTTCATCATTCGGAACAGAGCTGAGGCGGTCCATGGATTTGCATGCTAATTTACTTGCTTTCCTAGTTAAATTATTAATTAATTAGGGTTTTTGTACTTATTCGGACCCTCCGAACGAGGGCACAATTGTAATAAGTGTGCGTGCGTGTGATGTATGTCTTCCAACCCCACGTCTTTCTCCCTTTTATTTACCAGCTTATGATGGTTAGATTAGGACATGTTTCAATTAGCATACTTATGCTTGCATGTTTGCATCATTCATCTGTCTTGCATGCATCGGGCTCGGCGCATCATACTAACTACATTTGTATTTCAATTCCAAATTGAATACGTGTTAGTTGTAGCATTATCACATGCCATCTTTAGAATAGCCGAGCCTATTGTAATTGCATTCCTGCATGTGTTGCATTAGGCATTTCTGTATAGTTAGGATCATGCATGGATTTCTAACATAGCTTCTGTTTTGGCTTTGAGTACTCGGTAAGTGTTTATGCTTTAGCATCCTTGCATGTGTGTGAATGACTGCCATGATTAGCATGCTTACCATGAGGCTACGTGCTTATGTAGTATACCTGCCTGAAGCCTGTGGGTGAAGGTTGCGTTATTTGGATTGGAACAATTCATCAATTGTTGAGTTTTAAGCCCACTTGAGAGTGGAAAATCATCTTGTTTTCTAAGCCCACCCGAGGGTGGCAAAATCTGCATTTTTAAGCCTACTTGCGAGTAGTAAACCATTTTCAAAACAAAAACATGAGATGTGTTGTTCCAATTCAAGCGATCCGGTCTATATTTGTCTGCTGTGCGCATCACATAGTAAATCTAGGCTAATAACCGGAATAAGAGCACATAACGTTTTCAAAACTAGATATCATGGTTAGTAGAGGCCGATCTTTGATCGACGAGCGAGGGTGCTCACGAAGTGACCTTCCCCAATCGTACCCAAGTTTTCGAGCCGAGTAACTTTGGTGATGACGGACACGTGGCCTTAGGCAACGAGTCAGGGTTTTCTAAATTTTCCAAAAATAAAATATTTAGGTGGCGACTCTGTATCTGGAAAAGCAGTCCATGTTTGGCACTTCTTTCAAAAAAATCTGTTTTCAAAAATGATTTGCCAGATTTGGACTCTTTGACGATTCATCGGTCTTGCATTGCACTCTGCAAGATTAGATACAGACCGTGACATTTGAGTCCCGAACTATAGTGAGCCCCAAATACAAAACGGAGGGGATCTCCCTCCCGGGACGTTCGGGGACGTCTACAAGCACACCAGCTCATTTCGGGCACATAGCTCATTTTGGCACACTGCTCACTTTGGCACAAACTCAGAGTTTGTTTAGGAGAGGATTTAGGCTAAAATAGTCATATAAGATAAAAATATGTTATTTTTTCTAAATATCGAAAAAATATCACATCCAACTCATAATCATTTCATTTTTTCTCTCACAAAAGTCAAAAAAGTCAAAAAATTTATCTCAAACGAGACTTTTTAGCCCCAGTCTATATAATCAAAAAGTCAACCCATATCCCAAACGAGCTCATAAGTAAGAAATTTATACACATAAATAATTAAATATATAAAGTTTTACAATGATTTTGTAATATTTCAAAAAATGATTAGTCTATCGAATTTGGATTAACTCAAATTGTTCAAATTATGTAAGCCGAATGATCAGCTGGACAACTAACATCACCCTTGTCAACCGCAACTGTTACCCTTGTCAATCGGTGTGTCAACGGAATGTATCGGATGACCGGCCAGATAACCAACGCGCACAAATTTTGACAATTTGAACGAACAAAAATTCGGTAGATGTAGCATTGTTGTATATTTTTTATGGTACCACTGATAACTAATTTCCCCTATAAATATTAGGATTAGGTATGCATTTAGTCGACTCATTAAAATTGAATGACCTAGACTAATTTGCCACAAAATAGACGATTTTTTAATGAGGCTAAATGCTAATGCGAATATTTATAGGGAAATTTAGTTTATCAGTGGGTACCATTAAAAATATACAACATGCTACCATCTTACGAATTTTTTGTTCGTTTTCAAATTGTCAAAATTTGTGCGCGTGGTTATCTTGGCGGTCATCCGAACATTCCGTTGACATCACCGATTGACAAGCGGTAAACAGTTAGCGTGTTGGACAAGGGTGATGTTAGTTGTTCCAGCTGATCATTCCGGCTTACATAATTTGAACAATTTTGAGTTAATCCAAATTCGAAGACTAAATCACTTTTTTGAAATATTTACAAAATCATTGTAAAACTTTTATATATTTAATTATTTATGTGTATAAATTTCTTCTTATGAGCTCGTTTGGGATATGGGTTGCTTTTTGATTATTATAGACTGGGGCCTAAAAAGTCTCGTTTTTGAGATAAATTTTTGACTTTTGACTTTTGTTGACGAGAAAATGAAATGATTATGAGTTGGATGTTGATATTTTTTCTATTTAGAAAAAATAACGATATTTTATCTTTTATGAACTATTTTGCCTAAATCCTCTTCTAAACAACTCTTGAGTTTGTTGCCAAAGTTAGCAGTGTGCCAAAATGAGGCTATGTGCTCGAAATGAGCTGTGTGTTGTAGACGTCCGACGTTGCCGGGGAGGAGATCCCCTCCGTTTTGTTCATTTGGGGCTCACTATAGTTCGGGACCAAATGTTCACGGTCTTGTTCTAATCTGCAGAGTGCAATGCAAGACCGATGAATCGTCAAAGAGTCCAAATCTGGCCAAATCTTTTTTGAAAACAGATTTTTTTGAAAGAAGTGCCAAACATGGACTGCTTTTCCAGATACAGAGTCGCCCACCTAAATTTTATTTTGGAAAATTTAGAAAACCTGGAGCTCGTTGCCTAAGGCCACGTGTCCGTTTCATACACCAAAGTTACCTCGTCTCGAAAACTTGGGTACGATTGGGGAAGGTCACTTCAGTGAGCACCCTCGCGTCCGATCAAAATCGGCCTACTACTAACCATGATATCTAGTTTTTGAAAAACGTTTATGTGCTCTTATTCCGGTTAGTGTGAAGGCCTAGATTTACTATGTGATGCGCACAGCAGACAAATATAGACCGGATCGCTTGAATTTGGAACAACACATATCATGTTTTGTTTTGGAAAATTGGTTTACTACTCGCAAGTAGGCTTAAATGCAGATTTTGGCCACCCTCGGGGTTGCGGCTATAGAAAACAAGATGCATTTTCCACTCTCAAGTGGGCTTAAAACTCACAATTGATGAATTGTTCCAATCCAAATAACGCAACTTCACCCACAGGCATCTCAGGCAGGTATATACTACATAAGCACGTAGCCTCTATGGTAAGCATGCTATCATGGCAGTCATTCACACACATGCAAGGATGCTAAAGCATTAAACACTTACCGAGGTACTCAAAGCCAAACAAGAAGCTTTTGTAGAAATCCATGCATGATTCCTAACTATACAGAAATGCCTTAATGCAACACATGCAGGAATGCAATTACAATAGGCCTCGGCTTATTTCTAAAATGGCATGTGATAATGCTACCAACTACACGATTCAATTTGGAATTGAAATCAATATGTAGTTAGTATGCATGCGCCTGGAGCCCGATGCATGCAAGACAGATGAATGATGCAAACATGGCAAATAAAGTTAGCTAATTGAAACATGTCCTAATCTAACCATCCATAAGCTTGGTAAATAAAAGGAGAAAAAGACGTGGGGTTGGAAGACCATACATCACACGCACCGCACACTTATTACAATTGTGCCCTCGTTCGGAGGGGTCCGAATAGTACAAATAAGTACAAAACCCTAATTAATTAACAGTTTAACTAGGAAAACAAGTAAATTAGCATGCAAATCCATGGACCGCCTCAGCTCTGTTCCGAATGATGAAAGATGCATGCTCGAGTTGCCTTGCGCGGAAATCCATTGCGATGCCCTGATTAGCCTCTGTCTGTGCAAGGCTTTAGAAAGCTACTGATTTCTGATTTGCTGCAACAGAGAGCAAGAAAGGGGCACAGCAAAGTATTTTCACATATGTATGCATGACTACTCTTCAGGGAGTGTAGTCCTCGATCCTCGTGCCACCAATTACGCATCTCGATGCATGATGGTCGAGGAGTCGAATTGCACGACTCAATGTGAAATGAATGCACATATAAACACAACAAGACCTAAACTCCATCATGGGTAATCCGCAGTGTCGGTAACCGGGAATTGAGACACGTTCCGTCACTTGGAGTACGAAATGTCCCTCGTTTCCCGTGCTTGGGCTAACTCCTATCCCAAACACAATGCAAATGAGATGGCATACACAATGCGACTAACATACAACCTAGCATACGCAATGCTATGAAATGGCATACACAATGCTCGATGTAACATGGCATACACAATGCTCTAACATGCAACTCAGCATACGCAATGCTATGGACCGAAATGGCATACACAATGCACGATGGACTTACACCAACATGAGTGGACCTCAGCCACACTCACATCAGTAGCCATTAGATGAAAATGAGACAACCGAAATGCGTGCACACGTGCACGAATATCGAGGACCGAACCTAAGGCATCAAATGCCACTCTACCAAAGCATGGTAGGGGATGAAAGATGACATGCAAACATGCAATTTCCAGCACTGAAATATGATGCGCAATGGTCCTGAATCATGGAAATATGGCACCCAATGCATGAAAGAGGCCCCGAAACTCAAAACTAGACAAATGCATTGAACCACAAGTATGTAGAGCAAGCATTATTTGGCCATGAGGCATGAAACCAGAGCCAAGGCAGTCCAAAAATAAGCACAACATCAGTTCCAAGCATGGCCCAAAAGTGCTATCATGAAGGGCTAAAACAACATGCAACCTAGGCTAGTAAACATGGTTTACATGGCATGTATATGAAGCATAAGAGAGGTCACCAAACTAGCCCAAAATAGTAACATGGCATGTCAAATAAACCCCAAATAACCACTGAAATGCATCCAATGCATGCAAAAATGATGAACTTCTTTGGAGGGCCATGCAAGGGGTTACTCAACACATACAACAATAACACTTAACATGGCAAAACCAACTCTAGAAATCAATTATGACAGCCCTAAAATTCACCAAAAAGGCCTTGAAATGGGTCAAGGAAGCATGCAATGAAAGGTCCTCTTGAAAGGCCTTGAGGAGGATTGTTCCACACATGCATGAGGGACGCAAAATATGGTTAAAGAGGGTCCGCATAGAGCTAAGGCAGACCTTGAAACGCACCAAATTGGGCCTAAAAAGTGACTTCACAACATGCAAGTAAGGGGCCCTTTGGAAGGCCAAAAGGGCCAACAAACAAGACAAGGAGAGAGGGGGTCACCCCCCTCTGATTTTAGCTCTCAAAAACACATCTAAGTCACTAAAAATCCACTAGATTTCAATGGCTAAGAGGCCAAACCAAGGCCAATGCGAATGCTCTAATGCATAGCCCTAATCATGAGGAAATGAAGCATGCCAAGAGGAAGATGGCCCCAAACAGAAAAATACCCTTAATCAAACTTCAATAGGTGCTCAAAATAAGACTTTTTTTAGTTCATGAAAAATCTCGAAAATGCTTGCAAGTAAGGCTAAGATATCATGCAAAATAAGCCCTAAAAGAGAGATGAAGCATACAAGGATGTAGGAGACCTCAAAAAGAAAAGTATCCTTAATCAAACTTCAAGAGGATCTCAAAATAAGACACTTTACAGTTTATAACAAAACCCAAAAATACTTGCAAATAGGGCTAAGCTATGGAGCAAAATAATGTAAAAAAAGGGAAAATGGAGACTTACCCTTGTAACACAGCAATGCAGCAACTTCTGGACCAAGTTGGTGAACCTTCAACCCTGAAAATTAGTCCCAAAGTGCTGGAATGGATGGTGGAGGTGGTAGGCTATGAGGTGTATTCTAAATGACCAAGAACAAGGGTGTTTTGAGCTTGGATGAGAGAGATATAGAGAGTTGTATGTATATGCCTCAGCTGGTTTTTTCTAACCCTTGCAAATAGAAGAGAAGGCCTCCCTTTATAGAGAAGAGAGGCCAAAGCTTCTCTAAGAAGCTTCAAACCAAGCTCAAAGATCCTCTATACACGTGTATGGAGGATCACTTCTGAGGCTTCCAGCTGGCATAGCTGGCTTACACTCAAAGAGACCAAAAAGCAGGAAGCAGGCCGACCAGTTAAGGTGGTCGACCGACCACTCCCCCTGGTTGGCCGACCCGGGGTCAAAAAGGTCAAGGAGAAATGCTGGCCGGCCACCCCATAAATGTCGCCTCCCAGATGAGTGCAACATAGCTGTATGGTGGAAAACCAGAAAATGTAACCCAAGAGAGAGAAAAACCAGCTTTTTAGCAAGGTTCAAAAGGGTCAAGAAGAATTACTAGTCGGCCTACCCATATTGTTGGCCTCCCAGATGAGCACAACACAATGGTGGTGTGAAAAACTTGAAATTGTGGCTCAAAAGTGAGAAAAATCAGCTTTCTGTCAGAAAAATCGACTGGAGGAGAGAGAAAAAGAGAAAGCTGGTTTCCAAGGGGAAAAGATGGCCTCCCACCATACTACCACCTCCCTAGCAATGAAAATAGGGTCCCTACCAAAAATGGACCAAGACGGATGCAAAATGAAGGTTCGGGGGCCAAAACACGTAGTCTGGGGCCCTGAAAACAAGCTGTTAGGCACCGAAAGTGGCGTGCAACCACAAAGGTGGTCTCTCAGGCCACAGTGTCCCTCAAAAGAGAGAAAACAAGGTGTGTGCCAAAAACCGGAGCAAACGGAGGTAGTTAAGCGGTCCTGAACCGAGGCACACGGCAGTCGGCTCCGAAAACCGAAAACTGGTCTCCAAACGGGAAAAATGGCCTACGACCACGAAACGTAACCTATGGCCACTGAGAGATGGTCTACGAGACCTCTCCCTCCCTTCGAAAAGAGAAAATAGGACCTGGTTCGCAAACCGAGGCAATGCACAAAAGAGCCCCGAAGTTCGGAGGCAAGGCTCGCAGCCGAGACTCTGAAACCTTAGAACGAGCACAATATGCAATATCACCGAGCACTCAGTTGGTGACGTCTGAGTCTTAAGGTCGGTCAAAATGGGGTGTCTACAGTTGCCCCTCTTTGACAGAACTCGAAAGTCATAATTGACAGGAGTGAATGTCAAACCCAGAGACGACCCATTTTTAACAAGGTCGAAGACTTAGACAAACAGGCAAGATAACAAAGATGTGCCCACAGGTAGGGGGCGAGATGCAAAATGATATGCACAAAGCCGGACGTAACTTATGATCATGCAAAGGAAGCTATAATGAAGCACATATACACAATAAATGCAACAATTTAAGCAAGCGAATAAAAACCAAGCTACATTACATGCAGAAAGGATATAAGAAGATTATGCAATCTTAGCGAGCATGTGCGATAGATACACAAAAGAGGACAAGGTGTGATAGATACACAGAGTGAGTAAGCATGTGCGATAGATACACAAAGCGAGTGTAGTGATAAATACACTAAAGTGAACATGTGATGGATACTCAAAGCGTGCGTGTGATGGATACACAAAGTAAACGTGTGATGGATACATAAAGCGAGTGTGTGATAGATACACAAAGGGTGAACACAGAGTGTGATAGATGCACTAAGTGAACAAGGTATGAAAGATACACTAAAGGTGAACACAAAGTATGATAGATGTACTAAGTGAACAAGGTATGATGGATACACTAAAGGTGAACACAAAGTGTGATAGATGCACTATGTGAACAGAGTATGATAAATACACTAAAGGTGAACACGAAGTATGATAGATGCACTAAGTGAACAAGTGTGATGGATACACAAAAGGTAAACACAAAGTGTGATAGATGCACTATGTGAACAGAGTATGATAGATA
>NW_021025827.1:889920-1005888 GCF_004153795.1 Camellia sinensis | reverse complement strand
CTCTTACTCCTCCATGTAGAGTCCTCCTAGGAATCACATTCCTGAAAGATAATGCTTATCCTTCAACACCCCCCTCACTTCTTAAACCAAGTGAGATGGTTTTACCATGGTTGGATGTTACGACCAAGATAACATGGCCATGCTAAAGTCGCAGACTAGACCGAGCTCCCCCTAGCTCGGTTCTTCCTTTCACTGCATGTACCTTGGTTTGACATATTCCAACTGGGTTGTCCGAGACCGCACTAACCACAACGAGCTTGGACCGAGCTAACCAATAGCAGGGTTCTGAGGAAAGCTCAACACACTTCGGATCAATATGGTATGACCGAGCTAACTATTACCGCTCTGAGTGTGGTGACCGAGCTAACGACGGAGCTCTCTTGGACCGGGCTAACTATCTATTCTGACCGTGGCGACCATGATTATTCCTGGATCGAGCTAACCCTTGCTAGGTCACTTCCATACCTGGACCGAGCTAACACCTGGACTACGATCCACTTACTAAGCCCTTCTTACTATGGCCCATAGAACGGCCCATTATCCAGCTTGGCCCAATTTACTCATGAATTACCCTCTCATATATATATATATATATATATACACGAATGGGAACGAAGAAAACAAAGGGAAGGGTTTTGAGGATTGGAAGCTATGCAATTGCATCATCCATTGCTGACCCAACTTCCATTTCATGTACTACCTTCAATATTCTCGCCCCCATTTACAAGAGACTCAATAAAGAGGTAAACCCATTTTCATTCCCATCAATCTAATAAATCCCCAATCTTCCACATTTGATTGAAATTCACTTGTTTTTTTTTTGGTGGAGACAAACTGTTCTATTGATGAGGAATTTCTTGTTAGAACTAAATTTAGGTGGAGAAAACTTTATTTGAAATTTGTGATTTTTTACTGCTTTAATATTATTTTGTGGGTTTGTTAGTAAAGATTGGATTGTTGGCTTACATATTAAACAAAGTCAGAGAAATTCTTTGTGAATAGAGTCAGAGAAATTTGTGAACTCAGAGAAATTTTCTCTGCCTCTATTCACAAATTTTATCTAGATAGAACCAAACAAATTTTCTTTGGATAAAGCCACACAAAGCCACATAAATTTTCTTTACACAATTTTCTCTGGATAGAGCCGCAAAGCCACACAAATTTTCTCTAACACAATTTTCTCTGTATAGAACCACACAAAGCCACACAAATTTTCTCAACACAATTTTCTCTGAATAGAGCCACAAAACCACACAAATTTTCTCTAACACAATTTTCTCTAAATAGAGCTACACAAAGCCACACAAATTTTCTCTAGATAGAGCCACACAAAACTATACAAATTTTCTCTAACACAATTTTCTTTGGATAGAGCCACACAAAACCACACAAATTTTCTCCATAAAATTTTCTCTGGATAGAGCCACACAACAAAGTCACACAAATTTTCTCTAACACAATTTTCTCTGGATAGAGCCACACAAAGCCACACAAATTTTCTCTACACAATTTTCTCTGGATAGAGCCATACAAAGCCACACAAATTTTCTTTAACATAATTTTCTCTGAATAGAGCCACACAAGGCCACACAAATTCTAATGGTATGTGAGTCTGGAAATAATTTCTCTTCCATTCTCTTCGTATTATCTTCTATTTTAATTTTGAAAATTGAAGCTTTTCTTCAATGTAGCTATCTATGGAATCCCTTTTCTGCATTTTAATCCCTTGAAATTTAGACTGAATTGTAGACATCAACAATTTCTCTAATTTAATGAGTTCAAACCAGAGAAAATTCAACAACAGAGAAAATTATCTAGAGAAATTGAAGTTTCTCTGAGTTCAAACCAGAGAAATTCAGAGAAAATTGAATGCTTTGAATTTTCTCTAGTTTGAACCCAAAGAATTTCTGGACTTCTCAAAGAATTCAAGCTTTTTTTGGATTTTATGAGAGTTTCAAGCTTTTTAGAGTAACATTTACGATATGATCACCATTAAAAAGCAAGCCATGAACTTCATATCATTGTTAGTGAAATTTACTAGTCTGGTTAAGTGTTGTGTTGTGATATCCATTACTTTTGGTGTTTTGAATGTCTTACAGTCCCGAGAAAATGGTGTTTGTTCAATTTTCTCTGGGTTGTGGTTGTCTGAATGTCTTATAGTTCAGAGAAAATTGGTCAAAATAAAAATGGTGGTTGTTTAATTTTCTCTGGTTTAATAAAAAAACACAGAGAAAATTATGAGCAAACCAGAGAAAATTGGTCAAAAACACAGAGAAATTCTTTGGGAAGTCTAGAGAAATTCTCTGGGAAGTGCAGAATTTCTCTAGAGAGAAAATCTCTAGAAAGTCTAGAGAGAATTTCTCTGGTCGAATTTTCTCTGGGTCGATATTGAGGGATTTTAAACATTATAAAAATATTTGGTGCCTTTTATGCTATAGAATCTTAGTACCGGGGACATTAAAAAAAATCCCCTTTTTGGGAGGGTATTCTAATTTTAAAATTGTTTAATTCATCTGATTTTTCAAAGTTTTTAAGGGTATTTTGTGGGGCTTTTTTTTTAGTTCTAGTTTTTGAGCTGCAGTTTTCTACAATTTTTTAATTGTTCATTTTGCTATGTTTTTGTTTTTATTTCAAGCTGAGCAAATTCACTTTAGTTATTTTTAAGTTTTATTATTTCATTAATTTAACAATAAATGTATTAGAGTAATGTTAGAGACCCACATATTTATTTCACACACAAAGATGTGGCATGGGAGTTGGACTCACCATTATTAAGTGTATAACAAATCAAAAATTAACACATCCTACCATATCATTGTAGGTACTTTTTGAGAGTTTCAAACATTTTCTAGTGCGTTATGTTTGGAATTTATCATTTGTTTCTAATATTTTGGTTGTTTTATGATTTTTTTAAAATTCTAATTTTTATATTGATTAATTAAGCTTGTATAGCTTGTTATTTTTATGGGTGTTTTATAGGGTTTTTTCTTCTTCTTTTTTTTCTTTTTCCGTTCTAATTTGTAGATTGTTGTTTCCACACTGGTAATTCAATTATTTTTAGTTGTCAACTCAGCTTATTTACCTTCTAATGTTTTGGGTGTTTTATGTTTTATGGTTTTTTTTTTTATATTTATTTTTATTTTTATTTTAAAATTGTTTAATTCATCCAATTTTTTAATTTTTTATGGGTGTTTTATGGGGCTTTTCTCTTCTTTTTTTTCTTTTCTTTTATTTTTAAGTTGTAGTTGACAGCAATTTTTTAATTTGTTCATTTTGTTGTGTTTTTGTTTTTTCTCCAAGCTGAGCAAATCCACTTTAGTTATTTTCAAGTTTTATTATTTCATTAATTCAACAACAAATGCATTATGTCTCCTCTTCAATATGCTAAACAAGTGGAATTTATGATTTTTCTAATGTTTTCAGTGTTTTATTTTATTTTATTTTTTGTATCCTAATTTGCAAATTGTTTACTCGAACTGGTATTTTATTGTTTTTATGGGTGTTTTAAGGGGACTTTTTATTATGCTTTAATTTTTAAATTGTTAATTCAATTGTTTTTAGCTGTCCATCCAATTTGTTTTTCACCCTTATGGTTTGCGTGTTGTATGGTTTTATTTTATTTTTTTTTATATTTAAAATTTTGAAATTGTTTAATCTAAGTTGGTGTTTTACTATTTTTGTAGATGTTTTATGAGGGCTTTTTTTGTGTTGTAATTTTAAATTTTTTGTTTTCAACTATTAATTCAATAGTTTTTAGCTATTAATTCAACTTTTTCCCCACTAATGTTTTAGGTGTTTATGTTTTATTTATTTATTTATTTTGGTATTCTAATTTTTATATTGTTTAATTCAGTTGGTTTTTATTATTTTTATTGGGTTTTATGGGACTTGTTTTTTGTTGTGTTTTAATTTTTTAATTGTAGTAATTGTTCATTTTGTCGTGTTTTTCTTTTTAGAGATAATTACCTAATGTTGGAGTTTGTTATGTGCGATTTCGATTTATAAATTGAAGAATTGATTTGCTGCATATTTGATCTTCGATCTGGTTTATAAATATGTATTGTTTCAATTTTTGTATATTATGTGTTTTTAGAATTTTTTTTAGTTTTGATTAAATTTATTTATGAGAATATGTTAAACAATTTCGTTTTTACGAATTGAAGACATGATTTGCTGGATGATTTCTCGGTTTTGGTTAGGTATTTTATGAATTGAAAACGTAATTTGTGAAAACTGAGAAAGTTCTTAGTATTGTTATGAAGTATTTGTTCTGATTTTTATTGATGCGATTTTTTTTTCTTGTTTAGGTTGAAAGATGAGTGAAGGTTGTACAAGTGCACCTATTTTTTTGTTGTGCAAGTATAATGGTTGCACATTTGTAATTAAGATTGATCAAAATGTTACATATAATCAGTTGGTTGATAAGCTATGTTTGAAATGGGATAGTTTGCAATCTGATAATATTTGTCTATCTTACTCATTGTCTGGACATTCTAGTTGTACGTTGGACAATAATGAGGAGTTAGATTTGTTGTTGGCATTAGTTCTGCATTTTGATTCAAAGTGTATTGATGTTGTTGTGAAAGTAAAAGACTCAACCATTGACTGTGCTTATCTCAACAAAAGATTAGATTATGGAGAAAGAGAGTCAATGTTGGATCTTGAAGTTTATGATATTGCATTGTCTCATGACAGCAGTAAGTCTGTGAACTTTTCAAACAGAGTATCTACATCCTCCAAAAGGAATTCGAGGTTGGAGGTTAAAGAAGAGGTTGATATATTATCATTATTTTGTCGACACAAAGAAAAAGTACTGTTGTCTATTGGTTGGGTAGTTAGTATTACCCATGTAAGGCAGAAATTTGAAGGTGGAATTGTTGAATTTCGTAATGTATTGTCAAAGTTTTCTATTGAGCGTGGATTTGAGTTCATATTTGTTAAGAATGATAGAGTTCATGTTGCCACACAATGTTTGTTTAGAGAGACAAAAGGTTGTATGTGGAGTGTTCATGATAGAGTGGAAAATACTAATAGGTTCTTTTATATAAGGAAGCTGAACAATGTCCACACATATGGTGCTGATGTATGTACAATGAATCATTCTCGTATGAGTTCTGATTTAGTTGCTGATTTGATTGTTGAAGCTATTCGTGATAATCCATTGACACGTCCAGTTGATGTTGTTCGGGATTTTAAGTTGGGGTATGGGCAGAGAGTTAGTTATCGTCAAGCTTGGTTGGGGGTAAAGAAAGCAAAATGTGAGCTTTTTGGAGACTGTTTAATGTCATTTAACTAGTTAAGATGGAATGTGGATGTTGCAAAGAGTTGCAATCTAGGGAGTTACATTAAGTTTGAGTGTGACGATGATACTAAATGGTTTAAGAGATTATTTGTTGTTTTTCATGGATCCATTAGTGGATTTGATTATTGTCGGCCTCTCTTATTCCTTGATGGCACATTTTTTAAGGGAAGATTTAAAGAAAATTTACTTGCTGCTACAGGAAAATATGGAAATCAAGATACATAAGAAATCTGTTTTCTCTGTTTTGAAATTGAGAAAGTTCTCAGTTTAGAAATATGATTGAATGTTTTAAATTTTATATATTATTGTTGTTGTATATGCATTTTTTAGTTTTTCAGTTATTCATTTAGTGTTTGATATTTTGAATGTTAAAGTGTTACCATTTTCTAAAAATAATAGAATATTCTCATTTTTTCTGTTTTGTACATGCAGGGTTCTTTCCTATTTGTTTTGCAGTTGTTGGCTCAGAGAATCAAGACAACTGGTGTTGGTTTTTGGAGCATTTGAGTACAACTGTTTCACCAGAACGAAATATTACATTCATGTTAGATCGTAACCTTGGATTAGTTGAAATTTTGCCAAAGGTTTTCCCAATGACTTTCCATGCTTATTGTTTATATCATTTGAAGATGAACTTGAGGCATCATTTGCGTGGTATGTTTCATGGATTGAAAGAAAAACTGATCACTCTATTTGGAAAATGTGCATATGCTCCAACTGAAGAAACATTTTATCAATGTTTGGTTGAGTTAAAGATTGAAAGTGGAGTTGAAAGGTTTTTAGATGACATACCATATGATCATTGGAGTAATGCATATTTTCGAGGGCAATGCTTTGGAGAGATGTGGTCAAATATAGCTGAATCTTTCAATTCGTGGATACGAGAGAAACGCCATTTGCCTATCACAAAATTGATTGATAGTGTAAGAATTAAGTTGATGAGGAACATTGCTCAAATGAGGGAACATGTTAATAAATGGGATGGTGTGATATGCCCCAAAATGGAGTTCAAGTTGCATGATGATTTTAATACTTTGAGGCCATGGATTGTTAGTTTATCTGGGAATGATGTCTCTGAGGTGCATTCACATCCATCTGTTTCAGTTAACATTAGTAGATGAATATGTTCTTGTGGCGAGTGGCAGTTGAAAGGATTTCCATGTGCACATGCAGTTGGTGCTATACAAAAGAGTGGACATGGTTTGAGTTTATTTGTTGATCAATACTTCTATGTTCAAAGTTATCGAGAGTCCTATTCTTTTCCCATATATCCTGTTCTTTCAATTTGGAAACCAGATTGTAATGTTGATAGTGATAGTGATGTTGTTCTTTCTCCTTTGTCTAAGAAGCAACCAAGAAGGCCAAATAAGAAGAAGATTTGTTCCTATGGGGATATGGTTTGGAAATACTCTATGTATCCTGTAGGACACTCCTGATCCTCAGCTAGTCACCTGAAAAGGAATGAACACTCCGGTCGAGGGTGCCGGTATTAGCACTCCGACGGACAAGTCAGTGTATACTTTCTTGTTTGCTTGTATCTCAAGTTAATCTTATTTATTCTCACATACCATTTCTTAGTTGATGCTGCTCTTATTTATACTCGTCCTTGAAATTAGGGGTCGGGCCCACCTTTAGTCCAACATATAATTACTTACTCGGCCATTTTGTTCTACCTATTCGTACTTGGCATTTTTTACAACTGATTCTACAGTCGATTTAATTATTCGGCCTCTCTATCCCCCCAGGCTAGAGCCGTAGAGTATATAACTTGATTTTTATTTAAATTCACTTGGTTTTCCTACATAAAAACGATATTCGGCTCCCACAATTGCCCTCCAAACATCCTATTAATGTCAGTTATTCGGCATGGTTGGTCTTGAACTTAGAGGGTCAAAAAATACAGCAGTTGCCCTCATTCCAACGCAAGCGTCAGAATGCCTACACTTTTTAAGAATTATTATAATTTTCCACCCCTTCGTACGCTTCATTCGTTTAATGTGATTTGAAACTGTGTTGTCTCTTTGAATGTATGCTTTTTTGAATACACAAAGTTTCATGTTGCCTGTCAGTACACCTCCCTCGTTCACGACCTCTGCAACTTTTTTCCGTTCCTCATTGTCTTCTCCACTTCTTGTAAGTTTTTATCTCCTCCATTTCGACTCCCATTTCCCTTTTGTTTTTAGTTTAGAGTATTCCTTTTACTGGCTAGGATGGTGAAACATTTGAAAGCCCTTCTCTCTACGGATCGAGTCTCTAGTTTTCGTCGCCATTTTTTCATTCCTGACGACGTCCAGCGTAGTTGACATGGAGAGGACCAATGAGAGTACAATCATCCTTCCTCTCCTGTCAATCACTGAGGACGGAGTTCATTTCCCCCTTCATCTATTTTTTAGGGCCGCCATTCGCCACTGGGGTTTAATCCCTTCTCAGCCTACGTAAATTTTTACCGAATAATAATGGGAATTGTAGAACTAAATCGACACCTTAGGCTTGACCTTGGAATCCCTGCTATTCGGCATTGTTATGCCTTGGCCAAATCCTCCAGCCAGCAGGGGCGCTACTTCCTTAGGGCTAAGGACATCGACCATCATTTGGTGACTATGCTTGCCAGCACTAGCAAGTGTGTTGATGATGTCATGGTCGTCGTCCGCGGCAACTGGGAATTCAGCGAGGGTGAAGATTGCCTAGATCCAGTGCCTTGGCGAAGAGGCGAACCAGGTGGCCGTATAATCCCCCACGTATATTTGTTAAATATTTACCCAGTTTAAATTCTACCTAGCTCATAGCCTGACAACATGGCTAGTGAGATGGTTGCCCGTAAGAAAGCCGAAGTCAAACGATCTAAACCCCCACCCCCTCCACCCAACGCTAGGGTTGAGTCTTCTCCACCTACTCCTGTTGAGAAGACGACTCAAACTGATATGGCCGAAACGGAGCCTGTTGTCGGTCAACAAGAGACCAGGTAATGGAGCATAGGGGGAAAAAACGTCCAGCCAAGCCTGAAGCTGATTATTCAGAAAACCTAGTTGATAAACGGCCACGCATGGAAGAATCGGACCTGGTTGTGCTGTTTATAATACAACCCAGGATAAAGAACGTGTCGGTTGCTTCTGATGCATCAGCTGTAAAAGACACCGCTGTGGTCTTGAGCTTGGCCTCCTCAATTTCTCTGCCGGTTGACAGAGCAACCTTTTGGGGAGAGTCGGATCTGCTGTCCATAGCATTAGTCGCGCAATCAGCTATATTGGTACATGACTTGATCCTTGTTTATAGTTTTGCATCAAAAACAAAAAACTTTATATCAGCTATCTTACTGATTCCTTATTTTGTAGGCGGCGGGAAGGATAATTGAGATTGGTCGTCGCCAACATGATGCTATCGAACATATCGGCTTTCTCATAACTGAAATGGCAAATAAAAAGAGCAAGGCAATAGAGGCCTCTCTCAGAGCCGAGTCTGAGGCCATGAAAACGGCGGAAGAAAGAGTGAGGGCCGATGCCGACGCAGATAAGGCCAAGAGTTCTGACCGACTGAGATTGACCGCCGAAGAAAGGGCGAACGCAAGCAAAGAAGCGCTCAAGTTGGACAATGAAACGATTGCCAAGTTGGAAGTCGATTTGGAAGAATTGAAGAAGGCGATGGAAAATGCCGAATCCGAGATTTCCAAGGCATTCCAAGCCAGCAAGGATGCAGCCTTAGAGAACTATGTAGAGGAAGTGCCCAGATTCAAGAATAGGGGATTCAAACATGGCTGGCTCAAAGCCCTAGCTGCCGCTAACTTGGTATCGGAACAGCCGATTCCGTACGAGCAAGTAGACGTTGAGCCGCTGGAGTCTGACCCTGAAGACTGACTTAGGGTCAAAGTAATTTTCATTTTTTTTGGTATCTTGTGTTTGTAGGTTTTGTTAGATTTTTAACTATTTATTTTGGTTAGAATCTAAATGTAGGGTAGTTTTCATGTGTAAAATGACTTATGTTTGTACTCAATTTACGAATGAAAATTGCCTTTGCCTTTCTGCCTACAGCATGTGCTTGTTAACGGCTAAGTAAGATGTAAGATCCTGAAATGAGATTAATGAAACAAACTACTAAATTAATTCAACACTAAAATAACTGCATAGCTTTGCGATTTAGCTGAATAGATTAGTGAATCTGCCCTTACCCCAACTGATTAATAAACAGAACCGCCGAACAACGGTAGTTCACGAATTGGTTGGGGCACATTAACATTTTGGCGCAAGGTGCTGATATGGATATTAGGCCGAATAGATTAATGAATCTGTCATTGCCCTAGCAAATTAATGAATAGGACCACCAAACATCGGCAGTTCATAGATTGGCTGGGGCACATTAATATTTCGGCGCAAGGTACTAATATGGATATTAGGCAGAATAGATTAATGAATCTGCCCTTGCCCCAGCAAATTAATGAACAAGACCGCCAAACATTGGCAGTTCATAGATTGGCTGGGAATTCAGAGCAAATTAATTAATCTACCCTTGCCCCAACAAATTAATGAATTGGACCATCGAACATCGGCATTTCATAGATTGGCTGGGGCACATTAACTTTTCGGCACAAAGCTCTGATATTAGGCCGAATAGATTAATGAATCTGCCCTTACCCCAGCAAATTAATGAACTAGACCGTCGATCATCGGCAGTTCGTAGATTGGCTAGGGCACATAAGCTTTTCGACACAAAGCTCTGATACTAGGCCAAATATATTAATTAATCTGCCCTTGCCCTAACAAATTAATGAACTAGACCGTCAAACATCAGCATTTCATAGATTGGTTGGGGCATATTAACTTTTCGGCGCAAAGCTCTGATATTAGGCCGAATAGATTAATGAATCTGCCCTTGCCCCAGCAAATTAATGAACTAGACCGTCAATCATCGACAGTTCGTAGATTGGCTGGGGCACATAAACTTTTTGGCGCAAAGCTCTGATATTAGGCCGAATATATTAACTAATTTGCCCTTACCCCAGCAAATTAATGAACTGGACCTTCGAACATCGGCATTTCATAGATTGGCTTGGGCACATTAACTTTTCGGCGCAAAGCTCTGATATTAGGCCGAATAGATTAATGAATCTGCCCTTGCCCCAGCAAATTAATGACCTGGATCGTCGATCATCGGCAATTCACGGATTGGCTGGGACACATAAACTTTTCAGCGCAAAGCTCTGATACTAGGCCGAATATATTAATTAATCTGCCCTTGCCCTAGCAAATTAATGAACTGGACCGTCGAACATCGCATTTCATAGATTGGCTGGGGCACATTAACTTTTCTGCGCAAAGCTCTGATATTAGGCCAAATAGATTAATGAATGTGCCCTTGCCCCAGCAAATTAAAGAACTGGACTGTCGATCATCGGCAGTTCATAGATTGACTAGGACACATAAACTTTTCGGCGCAAAGCTCTAATACTAGGCCAAATATATTAATTAATCTGCCCTTGCCCAGCAAATTAATGAACTGGACCGTCGAACATCGACATTCCATAGATTGGCTGGGGCACATTAACTTTTCTGTGCAAAGCTCTGATATTAGGCAGAATAGATTAATGAATCTGCCCTTACCCCAGCAAATTAATGAATAGGACCGCCAAACATCGGCAGTTCATAGATTGGCTAGGGCACATTAACATTTCGACGCAAGGTACTGATATGGATATTAGGTCAAACAGATTAATGAATCTACCCTTACCCTAGCAAATTAATGAACAGGACCGCCGAACATCGGCAGTTCATAGATTGGCTGGGAATTTGGAGCAGATTAATTAATCTGCCCTTGCCCCATCAAATTAATGAACAGGACTGCCGAACATCGGTAGTTTATAGATTGGCTGGGCACATAAACTTTTCGGCACAAAGCTCTGATACTAGGTCGAGCATTGAAGAGAATGCTTTGGGAACGCTGCACCCGTGGTTCATAAGAGGGGTGGGGGCTGCGTGCGTTTAGGGTCTATATTTGTGTCCAAATTTGGCAAATCACAAGAGGGAGAAGAGCAGTGCGTTTGAACTAGATGTCTAGAAGACTATTATTCAATAGTAGAGGAGAGGGTAGAACACTGGCTGAGCTGGATTTAGCGATCAATCGAGGTGGCGAACCGTTGCGAACGGGAAGTAGGACGTCGGGAAAGCGCGAGAGGCGCTACTCTCCACGTTGTCGAAGCAGGTCACCTAAGAAGAAGAGGTAACAGCGGGGGAACTCCCCTCGTTCACGAAGACCAGTAGGCCACCACGCCGTTAAGTTTTTCAGTCTTCGTTGGAAACAAACCGATGACGGAAGTTGATTCGATTATCTGCGACCCAAATGTGGCAGTTGAATTCGCTCGACAGATTTTTTCGCCGAAAGTCTAGCAGTCGATGGTTTGTCGGCCTGATTTCGAAGTTTTTCGGGAGGGCGTCCATGGAGCGGTGAAAGGGCTATATACCTCCTATGAAATCGGCATGCGTCTCTGTGCCGCGCGACGAGATATAGAGCAGAAAGATGAGCGCATTTGGAACTTAGAAGTGCGCGCAGAGAAAGCCGAGCGTGAACTAAAAAAGGCAAAAACTGTCAAAAATCAATCGGCAGGTCAAGGTAACCCGATTGTAAAGGAAAGGGTGACCCAACGGCTTCTAAACCAAGCCATTGCCAACCGAGATACGGCGAGCATGTTCACTAGAGAAGCGATAAGGACGAATGCCTATAATGAGGGATTTTTTGACGATCGGAAAATTGGCATAGAGAAGACGAATGAAAAGTTGGCCGAGGAGGTCTGCCGATGCGAAAATCGTGGATTCAAGTATGGGTGGACCAAGGCTCTACAGGCAGTAGCATTGATTCAGCAACGCCTTTATATCAAGGTTATAATTTGCCCTTCGCGACTTTCGAAGCCGAGAAGACTAACGACGAAGACAGTGCCGAATAATATATTTCTCTTCAATTTTATTATTATTATTATTTTTTTATTTTATTTTTTTTTATTTTTTACAATTTATTTAACACATGTATTGAATGAAACAAATCAAGATATGCACGATCTATTACAAACTTGATGCAAATCATGTATTTACGATCTATTGAATGAAACATTTTATTTTGAATGTCAGTATATTGTTTCAATTAATGTTCGTAAATTAAGTCATGACCATCAATTACTCTTAATCGCGTTTGCGCTGGCCAACTGTGATGTCAACGAAGGGCCCTCCGAATCCGGATGCTTACTCCGCCCAAACATGTCGCTCCGAATCCGGAGGTTTATTTGGCCCAAACGTGTCATTCACAGATGGGGCTCCGAATTCAGAGACTTTTGTTTTGGCCAATTGTGATATCCATGAAGGGCGCTCTAAATCCGAAGGCTTATTCGGCCCAAACGTGTCATTCACGGATGAGGCTCTGAATTCGAAAACTTTTGTTTTGGCCAATCGAGATATCCACGAATGGCACTCCGAATCCGGAGGCTTATTCGGCCCAAACGTGTCATTCACGGATGGGGTCCGAATTCAGAGACTTTTGTTTTGGCCAATCGAGATATCCACGAAGGGCACTCCGAATCCAGAGGCTTATTCGACCCAATCATGTCATTCACGGATGGGGCTCCAAATTCAAAGGCTTTTGTTTTACCGAACCAAATTTCATATAGCTAGGAAATAAGAGGCCTTGCATTGTAAAAATGAAAGTTGTACATAGCAGAAATTCAAAACAAGTTATCATGCCCTACAAGTTGGGTTAATGATAAATTTACGCAAATGCGTGGAATTCCAAGGACATGGCAGACTTCTTCCAAACATGTCTTTGAGCCGATATGCCCCTGTGCTGGCGATCGATTCAACCTGATAGGGGCCGTCCCAATTGGGACCTAACTTTCCATCAGCGAGACTTCTAGTAGCGGAAAGAACTTTCTTGAGGACCAATTCTCCGAGTATATAACAACGCAACTGTACGCGTTGGTTATATGATTTAGCGAGCTGTTGCTGATACCGTGCCATAGATGTAAGGGCACGGTCTCAGCGTTCCTCGATCAGAGTCAGATCCAACGCCAACATCACGTCATTATGGCCCAAATCGAAGACCTTCATTTTTAGAGTGGGTAAGCCAATCTCTAGGGGGATAATTGCCTGGGTTCCAAAGCATAGGGCGAACGACGTTTCTCCAGTGGACCACCTTGGTGTAGTGCGATGAGCCCACAACACACTGGGGAGCTCTTCGACCCATCTACCTTTAGCTTTCTCTAACCATTTCTTGATACCGTCCAAAATGGCTTTATTGGAGGATTTAGCTTGACCATTGCTTTGTGGATAAGTCGGGGTGCAAAAATAGGGCCAAATACCATACGTAGGGGTGTTCACGGATCAATTCCGTGCGGTTCGGATAGCGGGTTGGACCCGCCTGATGGGGTGCGGGTTGGGAAAAAATGGAATCGCGTCCGCCCACAGTGCAGGTTGCCGATCGAACGGGTGGGTCATGCGGTTGTGCGGGCGGTTTGTGAATTAAACTCTTTTTTTTTTTTGAAATTTTATTTTTGTGCTTCAAACAGTAGTTGGAGGTTTTGTATGGGACACAAATTAGACTTTCTTATTATTATTCAACCTATTCTTATTTGTGTATTTATAAATAATTTTATTATAATTTTATTTACAACAATCAACAATGAAAACATTTTCGTTTATTAAATAAAAGAAGCAAAACGTTACAAATACAAACCCACAACAAATCTACAAACCACAACACAACAATCAAAACCATTTTCTTTTATTAAATAAACAAAGTAAAGTTACAAACCCACAACATAACACAACCAAAAGTAAAAAGTCTGCAACCCACAACAACCAGCAAAGAAAACCATATAAATGGATAAGGATTCTAAATCTGGTACCATCATCACTTCATGCAATGAATTTTTTTTTTTTTTTTTGGCAGTAGATCTTCCAAATTTGGCTAGAAGAGGAGGGGATGGAGAGACCCCGGCGATAGAGAGATGACAATGATGGAGTACAGTTGATCCACAAAAGACGACGAGAGGAGAGGAGAGAGATGGCGACGAGGAGGAGATGAAACGGCAGGCAAAGAGCAAAAGATGGTCGTGGTGACGGCAATAAGGAGAAGGGAAGAGAGAGGTAGGTGAGATGAGAGAGAGAGAGAGAAAGAGAAATGTAGATGAGAGAAAGAGAGAGAAGCAATTAGGTAGAGAGAGAAAGGAGACCAAAAAATGAATTCAACATGCGAAAGTTTTTTTTTTTTTTAAACAAAATCTGCATGCGGGTTGCGGATTTGCACAGGTAGGGTCGGGTCTGACCCAAACCCGATTTTGTATGAAAAAATAGAACCACACCCGCCTTATTTATGCATGTGGGTAGGGTTAGATTTGTGCGGGTAGAATCGGTTTGGGGGGGTTGTGCAGGTCGGATAAATCGTTGTCCAGCCCTAACCATACGTACTGCATAATTCTCAGTAGACGCCACAATCAAACTGGGTACCGTTGTCTGAAATAAGTGCTCTTGGAATGCTAAATCGTGTTATGATATTTTTTCATACAAAACACCTAACATTAGTATCTCGAATATGTGCTAGTGCCTCCGCTTCGACCCATTTTGTGAAGTAATCTGTCGCAACAATCAAGAATCGCTTGATCCCTGGGGCCCATGGCAATGGTCCAACGATATCAAGTCCTTATTGAGCGAACGGCCAAGGACTGGTGATAGAGCTTAACTCCTCAGCAGGCAAATGAGTTAAAAGGGAAAACTTCGGGCATTGTTCATATTTTTTGATATAACACTCGGCATCAGCTCTCATGGTCAGCCAATAGTACCCCTGTGTTACGGCTTGATGGGCCAAAGAATGCCCGCCAGAATGGGCACCACAACTACCTTCATGTATTTCAGTCAAGAGTTTCTCAACTTTATCCGGATGAACGTATTCTAGGTATGGACCAGAAAGGAATTTTTTGTAGAGATTTCCTTGTGGATCCAAGTAGTATTGCAGGGCTTTGTTTCGCAATTTGTCTACTTCTTTCTTGTCCATTGGGAGCTGCTCAGAAGATAGGAATGCAGTGATAGGGTCCATCCAACTTGGGCCTGATTCTATGATATTGATCTGAATTGATTTCGAAGAGGCAATGCTTGGCTCAGGGATGAATCCTACTTCAATTGTCCGTTTAATTTCTGAGTTGATGGCAGAGGCTAGGCAAGCCAGGGCGTCTGCATGCGTGTTCTGATCCCGGGTTATTTGATTCAATTCATGATGGTCGAATTTCGCCAATAAAGAATTCGCCGTTTTCATATAGGCTGCCATGCGGTCATTTTTGGCTGCGTATTCCCCCTTGATTTGGTAGATGACTAGTTCTAAGTCACAGAAAATAAGCAGACGCCGAGCACCAAGGAGAAGTGCATTCCGTAGGTCGGTTAGCAATGCTTCGTATTCGGCCTCATTGTTCGATGTATCAAAGCCCAGTTTGACAGCCTGCTCGATTATTGCCCCATCGGAGGTCATGATTACTATGCCCGCCCCACTACCACGTTGGTTAGACGACCCGTCATAGTACAAATGCCAAATGTCCCCAACGTGTATTCACCAGTTCGGCTTAGGTTGAATTTGATCAGACTTAAAGTCGGCGAGAAACCCAGTGAATTCGGCCACAAAGTCGGCGAGCACTTGCCCCTTAATTGAGGTTCCAGGTAGAAATTGGATATCATGTTGGCCGAGTTCCAGAGCCCATTTTGAAACATGCCCTGATGCTTTTGCGCTACGGAGCATTGACCAAATGGGATAGTCCGTTAGTACCCCAATGGTATGCCCCTGAAAGTAATGCATCATCTTTCTTGCAGCCATGACGAGAGCAATGATGAGTTTTTCCAATGGTATGCCCCTAAAAGTAATGCATCATCTTTAGACATAACTTTACTGATCGGCTCCGATAACTCCGTATATTTCTTGTCCGCACGCCTTGTGCGCCTGCTATCCACTTGATATTGCTCATTAGCTCGATGTGAACATTGGTTATTTGATCGGTGCGAATCTCGCCTTTTGTCTTATTTAGCTCGATTCCATGGTTTAGGGATCCGTGATGGTACGATGCTTATCGGCTGAACGATTTCAGACGGGACCGTCTTATCGGCTTTGACCCACAACGCATCATCTTTCACTTTGCAGTATTCTTCGACTTTCTTTATTAACGACCAGACTATTTTGGGGGGCCATCTGGTCAATGAACTACGGAGGGCACTGTCAGGATGCAATCCCATCTTAAAGACGGTGATGGCCATGATGTCATTGCAGGCATCATCTACTAGATTAAAGTATTTCCAATAGCGCACCAAATATTCACGAAGGGTTTCTCCTGGTTGAATTTGCATTACCCAGAGAGAATTGGCTTGTTTCGGCTGGACCTCATTGGTGATGAACCTTGCCTTGAAGAATTTTTGGAGTTGGTGGAAGCTCTTAATCGATGTCGGTTCCAATTTATAATACTATCTGATGGCCAGTGAACCCAAATTGCTCAGAAATATTCGACACATGAGGGCCTCGTCGTCTACATGACGTGTCATAGCCTGTTTATAATGACGAATGTGATCAGTGGGGTCCGATTTTCCATCGTACAGGGTGAATGATGACGCTTTGAACTTTTTAGGTAACACTGCCCTTGCGATCTATCATACAAAGGGGTCATGTTAATCCTCTTCGTCTGAATCATTTCTTCTTCGCTTATTTTCGGAAGAACTAGAGACTTCGACCAGTCCTTTCTTTTTGGATTCTAGGGATGATGAGTCAGAATCACTGCCACTATCGTGTCTCCGAATTCGACGTTGTCGCCCATCCCTTCCCGAAGGTCGACCCCGGTCTTGGCACGCGGCCTGTTGGGATTTTGCCACCTCCAAAGCCAAATCCTGTCAAAGGCGCTCATTGTCAGCCATCATGTTTTCCAACCGCTGTTCGTTTTGCTTTGCTTGATCCATAATCGTTTGCATTGTCTCATGTACTGATGTCGAGGATGAGGTCTGGGCTACTGAGTCGAAGTTCAAGGCCCGTCGTGCGACAATGTTCTCTGGCCCAAGCATGTTTCTTGGATTGATGTCATCTCGTGGCGTAAGGTCGTCAGTGACTACCGGAGGATCTTCTGTCACGCTTGCCATGGATGTGCTTGAGTATTCCCACAGACGGCGCCAATTGTGGGGATATGGTTTGGAAATACTCTATGTATCCTATAGGATGCTTCTAATCCTCAACTAGTCACCTAAAAAGGAATGAACACTCTGGTCGGGGGTGCCGGTATTAGCACTTCGACGGACAAGTTGGTGTATACTCTCTTGTTTGCTTGTATCTCAAGTTAATCTTATTTATTCTCACATACCTTTTCTTAGTTGATGCTCCTCTTATTTATACTCGTCCTTGATATTGGGGGTCGGGCCCACCTTTAGTCCAACGTATAATTTCTTACTCGGCCATTTTGTCCTAGCTATTCGTACTCGGCCTTTTTTACAACTGATTCTACAGTCGATTTAATTATTCGGCCTCTGTATCCCCCCCAGGCTAGAGCCGTAGAGTATATAACTTGATTTTTCTTTAAATTCACTTGGCCTTCCTACATTAAAACAATATTCGGCTCCCACAGTTCCAATGGTGAGAAAGTAAGGCAGATTACTTGTGGTAGACATAGGAAGGTTGGCAATCACAATAAGAAATCGTGTGAGAAGGCTTTGTGATTTTTTGTAACTGATTTGTGATTATAAAAATTTTGTATTCATAAATTTCTTGAAGTAGCAGTTTGAACTATTGAGAGCTGAGAAATAATCTTTTATGTTTTGAATAAAGTGACATTGAATTGAAAGTGAAAATATTCTTAGTTTCAAATTTTAATTTTGAAATTGTATGTGATAATATTGTTTTGTTGGCTTTGTGTTTGTTTTTAATGTGAATTATTTGTTTGGTTGGCTTTTGTAAATAAACTTGACTGTTGAGTGTTTGTTTTTGAAGATTATGTGAATACTGTATAAAAAGTGAACAAATTCTTAGTTTAAGTTTGTAGTTCAAAATAGCTGATTTTGTGATAATAGTGTAAGGCTCTTGTTATGAATTGGAACTAGTTATAAATGTGATCAGTTGAATGAATGTGAATTAATATTCTAAATAGATATGATCAATGCTTTATGTTTTGAATAAAGTAACAGTGGACTGAAAGTGAAAATATTCTTTGATTTGAATTTTAGTTTTTCAAATTGTGATAATATTGTGAGGCAACAAATAAATTGTTGTCATAATTTTGTTGTTTTGAAAATTGAGTGAACACTTTATAAAACTGAAAATATTCTCAGTTTTAAGTTTTTAATTTCAAAATAAGTGATTATGATAATATTGTGAGGCAACAAAATACTGCATAAAAAATGAAAATATAAACAAAAACATCAACAAAGCACTAATTTTGATATAGTAAAGTCTTGTGTCTACTATTTTTATCACTTTTCCAATATAGTAGTGTGAGGAACAGGATAATAGAAACTGACTACATGGACAAAAACATCAAGAAAGACTTGGTGCATATATCTTTGAGAGTATGACAAACTATTCCATTACACATCATAGAAATTATAACTTGTTTGTGAGGCGATATGCTTGCAACTATCAACAGAAACATTAGTCATTGTATCAGAGTGTGGCAAAAAAGAGTTCATTAGGTTACACATCAAAAATGATTTCATTGAATGTTGCAATCTTGACTCTACTTGACTCTGATTGATCTTTGTAGATCACTGAGGAACTCATGTACTATGTCTGCTCTCAGTCTTGTGTATGTGCCTGGTGGCAATATGTTTGGAATTGGTTGATGCCTTATGTATTGTCTTATGATGTAGCAAACAATAATTTCATAGTCGGCCCTACAAAAATCATTTTTCACACAGTTAGGGAAAAAGCAAAAAATTTTGAAAAAGATATTAAAATTTGTTAGTTAGAATAAACATAACATACGTCATTGTTTCTTATTGAGGGCTGTCTTTGACTGATTAAATCTTCACATCACAATTTCATGCTTTTTCTACTTGACAATATGTATCCTTCATGTATTCATTGATGATTTTTTGTTGTAAAAAAAAATCAATATAAAGTATGTAATGATTTATATCTGATTATTGTAATGGTAATCTGAAATTATTCTTACCAGTTGATATGCAACGTTGTAGTGCTTGTCCTTTCCTTTCCTTGGTCTCAAAGAGTTGAAATATTTCCAAGTCCCCAAGTGTTTGTCGATAACAAGTAATGTCCAATGATTGGAATTGTAGATGGGGATATGGATGTATCTACATGTGAGGGATTCTTGCAAAGTATTTTTCAAAAAAATTTCCTTTTTTCTAACGTTTTTTTCTTCAACATTGGCTGTTTTTTACAAAAAAATATGAAAATATTCACAATAATAGTACAAAACTCAATATTCAAATCTCGATCAAAAGCAACAAAGCATGATTAACTATGATTTGTCACTCAAATTGTTTTAAAATCTAGGTATATTCCCAGCAATGATACCCAAATCAAAATTTGAGAACATTCACAGCAATGATAACAAACACAAAAAATCAACTTTGAAACCAAAATTGAAAGGAAGATAATGTATAGAATTCACTACAACAAAAGTAATCTATGGTGACGAAAAATAGTGAAAAAAATAAATTTCGTCACTAAATAAGAATCATCCGTGACGAATTATAAAATTTTGCAAAAAATCAACTTTGAAACCAAAATCGAAAGGAAGATAATGTATAGAATTGACAAATGCACATTTATTCCTTACCCAATATAGACTTGACAGTACGAAAGATTTTCCATTGTGCTCTACTCCATCACCAGAATTCTGTGTTTGTGATTCTCTTTCTAGAATCTCAGCATATGCATCAATTGTCTGTCAAATTAGAACACAAAAGTGATGTTAATGAATTAATGAGAAGTTTTTCAGTGTTAAAATATTGCAAATTTTATACGTACACAGTTGGATATGTCGATCTTTTTTACCAAGCTCTTGATATCATTAATAAACACACAATTGTCATATCTTGAGCCAAACCATATACAAGCACTACAAAACAATAAAAAATGTGTTAATAATTAAGTCAAAATATTTTTAGAAAACAGAGCTATTTCTCAGTTTCGACAAATCGTAGTTTATACCTTGATTCTGTCTACTTTTCTTTCCAAAGAATTTGTAGTTTATATTTATCTTCAGGAGGTAGCAATTAAGCCACAGCATACTTGTTAGAAATTGTCTCATCTTTGTGTTCCTTCTCTTTCTCGACTTTAACTTTCTTGCCTCCATACTCATTATCTGAAATCTCAGTAGTCTTCCTTGCTTTAGTTTTGATCTTTTTAATCATGGAATTCTGCAGATTTGTTTGTCCTAATTCTGTCAGATCATCGGCTTTTATTGCACAAACTGATTCTGCAACTGAGAATTTTAACAATCTAAAAAATGTGTTAATAATTAAGTCAAAATATTTTTAGAAAACAGAGCTATTTCTCAGTTTCGACAAATCGTAGTTTATACCTTGATTCTGTCTACTTTTCTTTCCAAAGAATTTGTAGTTTATATTTATCTTCAAAGGGTAGCAATTGAGCCACAGCATACTTGTTAGAAATTGTCTCATCTTTGTGTTCCTTCTCTTTCTCGACTTTAACTTTATTGCCTCCATACTCATTATCTGAAATCTCAGTAGTCTTCCTTGCTTTAGTTTTGATCTTTTTAATCATGGAATTCTGCAGATTTGTTTGTCCTGATTCTGTCAGATCATCGTCTTTTATTGCACAAACTTGTTGGGTTAAGTCATGGACCTCTTCCTTCACTAACTGATTCTGCAACTGAGAATTTTGAAAATCTTTCGTATTTGTATTTGTCTGACAATCTTTTGTTGCAAAAGATTGTTGTGTTATCTCATAGACCTCTTTCTGATGGAGCTCTTTGTCCACCACTTCAAAATTTTCATGGTCTTCTTTCTGCAGCACTTGAGAATTTTCATCTCTTACTGTATGACCTTCATTCTTTGTATCTGTCGCAGAATGCTTTCCTTCACAAACTTCTTGGGTGATCTCATGGACTTCTTTTTCAACCAATTGGTTATGCAATAGAGAATTTTCATCTTTCAATTGTTGTATTTGTGCTGTGAGTAGCCTGTTATCTTCTTTAAGTTTATTTATGTAGATTGGTCTTCACTGTGTTGTTAAGTTGCAAATTGTTGTTCTCAGTTTGAAGGTTCTCAAGTGTTAGTTGATGAATGTGTTCTTCTCCCTCAGGTGCATCATTGATCATAATGTTGCAAAAGCCATCAAAGTCTTCATTTGCTGGCTTTTGTTTTTGGTGGCATTCTTCAGCATCTTGACCAGCTTCTTCTTCTTCTTCTGTATGTTCAGGATCTTCTTTTTCTTGTTCTTCTTCTTGTACTTCTTGTTCTTCTTCTTCACCATCTTCTTCTTCAGTATCTTTTTGTTCTTCATCTTCAATATTTTCAGCATATTCTTTTTCTGCTTCAACATCTTTTTCTTCTTCCTCTTCATCTTCTTCTTCTTTGTTTTCAATGTCATCATGTTCTTCATCACTTTCCCCACTCAATCGAGCACTACTTACCTGTAGGTCAACATACAGAAGATATTAGTTTTTGAAATAATTAAAGTTTAGGAAACTAAAACGTTTCTCAGTAATAATTCAGTGTATAAAAATAAGGACTTTTCCCAAATTGAATTGAAATTCAAATGAGATGAGAATGTGACCTGTCTTCTTGTCAGCTCATGTAATGATATGACTTTCATACGTTTATGTAATTTGATAAGATTCCACTTGATCACCCTTGGGCATGCTTCATTAACTTCATGGTGGATGATCGGTGTGTGCTCACACAACCAATACTACAAACCAAATGTAAAGAATTTTTGTTATTTGAATAAGAAATAATACTCTATGTTATTAACAATAAACTAATAGAATAGAGTAAAAATGTACTCACCAAGAGAGCCATAACACATCCTGTGACCTTTGCTAGATTTTTGTGGTATTTTTCAATTGAAGACATCAGTGTGTTCCATATTACTTATGCCTAATTGTATTTTCTCATAGAGTTTATGTCTTCCATGTAATTAAGAAATACCCATCCAACTGTTGTTCCTGATGTAGAGAAAAAAAGCTTCAAACAAGCATACATACACAATATCCTAATTACATCTTCGGTGTCTTCTTTCTTCTTGCCTTTGAATACTTTTTGCAATAAGTCCATGATGGTTGTGCTCAATAGCCTTTCAGTTTGTATGGATCTTCTTGTCAGAAATGATGATATAATTTTATTTCCATAACCAAGATGCATCGTCTCATCTCCACAAGATATACTGAAGATGGACTTGATGTCGTTTGTTGTTAGCTTTACAGTTTCTAATCCCAACTAGAAAGAACCACTGCTGCCTGGCTGGTATGTTTGAATTATTTTGAATGCAATATCATCATATTTTCTGCATTGTTTATAATTCAACTTGTTCTTCAAGATTATATCAAATAATAACCAGAATGGGGTTTTCTTCAACCCTTTAATATGCTCGTTCCTGAGTTTGATGTGCTGTAATAGCTTCACTATTGTCACCATGTTTGATCTGAAAGTTAGTTTCCATTCTCTACGCTTTCCTTTTTGCCTTTTCTCTATTGAGATTGATTCTTTACGCTTTCTTATTGTTTTCTTTGCATTGCTTTTTAGTCTTGGTGGTTTCATGAGTTGGTTTCCTGTATGGAAAATCAATATAGACGACATATTAACACTGAGAATGTGTCCTAAAAGAATCAATCCAATGTCATTCTCATGAAATCTAAATTTGATAACATTCATGGCTATAAAAACAAAATCAACATTGAAACTGAAATCGAAAGTAAGAGAATATTGTTAACTAGAGATTTTGACTCAAATTCATTCAGAAACTGAGAACATTCATAGCAATCGTATCAAAAAAAACAATGAAACCTAAATCAAAAGGAAGAGAACATGAATAACTAGAGTTTTTCAGTCAAATTGATTGAAAACTTGAGGACATTCACAGCAATCATGTCAAACTCAATATTAAAACCTAAATTGAAATCAAGAGAACATGATTAAGTCCACATTTTAACTCAAATTGACTAAGAATCTGAGAACATTAACAACAATCATACGAAAATAAAAATTGAAAACCAAATTGAAACCAAGAGAATATGATTCACTACGGTTTTTTACTCAAATTGTCTAAGAATCTGAGAACATTCACAGGAATCGTACCAAAATCAACATTGAAACCTAAATTGAAACCAAGAGAATATGATTAACTAAGGTTTTTCACTCAAATTGATTGAAAATATGAGAACATTGACAGCAATGATACCACACTCAACACTGAAACTTAAATTGAAAGCAAGAGAACATGAGTAACTAGGGTTTTTTACTCAAATTGACTCAAAATATAAGAACATTAACCGCAATCGCACGATACTCAACATTGAAACCTAAATGGAAAGCAAGATAACATGATTAACTAGGGTTTTTACTCTAATTCATTAAGAAGCTGATAATATTAACAGCAATCAAACCAAAATCAACATTGAAAATTAAATTGAAAGCAAGAGAAAACGATTAACTAGGGTTTTCACTCAAATTCAATATGAATCTGTAAACATTAACAGCAATGGTACCAAAATCAACATTGACACTTAGATTGAAAGCATGAAAACATGATTAACTAGGGTTTTTCACTCAAATTGATTCAGAATATGAGAACATTCACAGCAATTGCACCAAAATCAACATTGAAACTTAAATTGAAAGCAAGAGAATATGATTAACTAAGGTTTTTTTACTCAAATTGACTCAAAATATGAGAACATTAACAGCAATCGCACGATACTTAACATTGAAACCTAAATGGAAAGCAAGAGAATATGATTAACTAGAGTTTTTTTACTCAAATTGACTCAAAATATAAGAACATTCACAGCAATCGTACGATACTCAACATTGAAATCTAAATGAAAAGCAAGAGAATATGATTAACTAGGGTTTTTACTCAAATTCTGACTCAAAATATAAGAACATTCACAGCAATCGTACGATACTCAACATTGAAATCTAAATGAAAAGCAAGAGAATATGATTAACTAGAGTTTTTTACTCAAATTGACTCAAAATATGAGAACATTCACAGCAATCGTACGATACTCAACATTGAAATCTAAATGAAAAGCAAGAGAATATGATTAACTAGAGTTTTTTACTCAAATTGACTCAAAATATGAGAACATTCACAGCAATCGTACGATACTCAACATTGAAATCTAAATGAAAAGCAAGAGAATATGATTAACTAGAGTTTTTTACTCAAATTGACTCAAAATATGAGAACATTCACAGCAATCGTACGATACTCAACATTGAAATCTAAATGAAAAGCAAGAGAATATGATTAACTAGAGTTTTTTACTCAAATTGACTCAAAATATGAGAACATTCACAGCAATCGTACGATACTCAACATTGAAATCTAAATGAAAAGCAAGAGAATATGATTAACTAGAGTTTTTTACTCAAATTGACTCAAAATATGAGAACATTCACAGCAATCGTACGATACTCAACATTGAAATCTAAATGAGGGTTCCCCCCCCCCCCCCGTTCTGTTCGTTTTGCGAGTCTACTACAGTTCAGGACTCTCAAATTGTCACGGTTCTTAATCTGAACCAAAGAGTCCAAATCTGGTAAATCGTTTTGAGAAACAGATTTTTTGAAAAGAAGTGCCAAACATGGACTGCTTCGCCAGATACAGAGTCGCCACCTAAATGTTTTTTTTTATGAGTCAATTTAGGAAACCCTAACTCGGTGCCAAAAGCCACGTGTCCGTCATCACCAAAGTTGTCTCGGCTCGGGAGCTTGGGTACGATTGGGGAAGGTCAGCTATGAGCACCTCCTCTCGCCCGATCCGAAGATCGGCCTCTATTAACCATGATATCCAGTTTTGAAAACGTTATGTGTTCTTATTCCATTTATTAGCCTAGAATTACTATGTTACGCGTGCAGCAAACAAGTATAGACCAAATCGCCTAAATTGGAACAAAACATTGCATATCCATTTGTTTGGAAAACGCTTTGGAATTTGCTACTCACAAGTAGGCTAAAATACGGATTTCAACAAGTTATCTTAACTCAAACAATCCAACCTCCACCCACAAGCATTCAAGCAGTTCATCAAATAAGCATCTAGCCTCATGGTAATCATGCTATCATGTTAACGTTCACACTCATGTGAGATGCTAAAGCATAAAGAGCTCACCTAGTACTCCGTGCCAAAACAAGAACATGTTAGCAATCATGCATGATCCAAGTCCATATTTAAATGCCTAATGCAACGCATACGGAATGTCACTAGAGTAGGCTCGGCTAGTCTATAAATGACATGTGAAAATGCACAAGTAGCATGTATTCAAGTTAGGTTTGAAATACTTATGCAGTTAGTATGATGCGCCGAGCCTGGTGCATGCAAGACTAATGAATGATGCACGCATGCATAGCATAAGGTATGCTAAAGTAAACATGTCCTAATACTAACCATCAAAGCAGGTAAGTAAAAGGGAGAAAGAAGTGGGGGTTGGAAGACATGCATACATGCACCCACACTTATTACAAATTCACCCTCGCTCGGAGGGACCAAAACAATAATACAAATTAATTAACCTACAAGCTAATTAATTATTACAGACCACCTAATTAATTAAGCAAATTAACTAAGTTAAAAAAAAAAAGCAGTAAAGGCCTCGGGAAGAGGATTCAATGCGCGCGTGCTTGGGTTTGCTCGGAAATCCAATGCCATGCACAAGTTTGCCTCTGCTTTGACTGTTCTACTTCTCTGAAAATTGCACAACTCCTGAGGTTGCTTCTCTGAGTGTTATAGAACACCATCGGCTGAGTGGGATCATCACCGGCCATTTTGAAGTGGTCATCGACCATCAATTGAACTCTCGGCCAAACATTCTTTGCCAGTCGGCACTAAACACTGCCGGCCGGCCAAATATTCCTACTGAAACCTGTTTGACAGCAGCAGAGGGCAGACAAGGCATGTCAATGTATTTCAAGCAAATGTATGCGCCGCTGAATCTGTTTTTGACAGCAGCCGAGGGCAAAACATGGCATGGTAATGTATTTCAAGCAAATGCATGCACCAACATATCCCCTATCATGCTTATGACTCAAAAGGACACGGTTCTCGATTCTCGGACCATCAATCGCGCATTTCAATGCATGATGGCCCAAGAAACCAAGTATGCACTTTGATTTTAAATGAAATGCAATGCAAATAAGCAAACAAAGGGGCTTTCAATCCTCTATCATGGCTTGATCAAGAGGTGAAAGATGCATGCAAATGCAATGCAACCTAAGTATGTTAACTTGGCATGCAACATGAGCATATGGGAAGCATGCAAGGCATATAACAAGCATGCAAGTTAAATGAGCATACAAGGCACAATGTCAACACACAAACATGCAAAACATATGGCACATTAAGCAACCAAAACAAAGAGGAGAATACGTGCCAAATGCAACATCATTTCAACATGCAACAACATGTCATAAGCTAGGCATGCAACAACATGCCAAAGGGTGGACTTAAACTAAATTAGGCAGCCCTTAAACAAGCCTAAAACAGTGCCTAATGCTATGGAAATGATAACCAATACACACACACATGCAAGCAAATGGGCTAACACTTGAACATCAAATAAGCAACCTTTAAGCAAACTCAAAGGAAGACAAACGTGGGCATATGGCATGTATCATAAGCTCTGAAATTGCATGAAAAGAGAGGTGCCAAACCAAGTAATCAAAACAAGCAAAGCATGCAATAATGGCCCAAGTACTTAAGGCAAGCTAAGGAGGTAATGAACTACCCTTGGAAAAACTAAACATGGCATGGATTAAATAATCAAAGCAAAGTTTTAACATATTAAAACAGAGCCTAAAGACCACTTAGATGGCATCTAAATGACTTACATTCAAGGGCATGCACAATGACCAAACATGGAGCACAAGGCACAACCTCATAAGGCATCAAAGAGGCATCAAAGGCAAGGATACAAACATGTTATAAGGACTGAAATAACATGGTAAGTGGTTCCAAACTACTGAAACAATGCAAATAATGCATGCTAGAGAGGCCAAAGCTTAAGGCATTCAAGAGGGATTACATGGTAGCTATACAAAGCAAGACATGAATGACTCAAATGACCTAAAACAGTCCCTTAGCACATCAAAATATGCATATAAGCTTCACAAAGCTAAGCCTAAATCATGCTAGAACAAGGGTCTACACCTAAAGCATGTTAAGGTAAAAATGTGGCATTACAAGACATGTATGCAAGGCATGCAAGGTGTGTCCAAACCAACTAAAAACAGAGGCATATTATGACATAATAAGCACAAAAATCAGTTAAAGCATAGCCAACATACACTTAAACAAGATGCTCCCTCAAGAGGCAAAAATGGCCCTTTTCAAGGACAATAAGGAGAGGGGGTGGCCCTCTCCTTCCTAGGACCTCAAGGCACCATCCTCACCTCTGAAATCCCTCAAGATTTCAGTGGTGAGGAGGCCCAAACACCATGGTCCCGGAGCTCAACCGAAATGGCACAAAACAAGGGCCAAACAAGCCTTAAGAGGGGTCAAACAACCCCAAAGCTTAAAACACCCTTAACAAACTATTTAGGGCACTAAAAAAAAAGACTTTTCTATGTTATATGTTAAGCTCACAAATAGTTGCAAATATGGAAAAACAAGCTATGAAAACAAGGCTTAAAAGAGGTAAAAACTCACCATTGAAGCACAGCAGCAAATCAGCAACTTTTGGACCAAAAAAAGGCTTCAAATCATCCCAAAAATCACCTCCAAGGACCTCAGCTCAATAAAGGGAGTAGAGAACTAGGTGTTTGTATGCAAAAGTGCAAAGAAAATGTACTTTTGAGCACAAACAAGCCCTAAACCTTAGAGAGAGAGGCAGAAAATGTATAGAGAGAGAGAGAGAGAGATTTTTTTTCTCCAAGTTGTATATCTCTTTCTTGCCTTAGAGAGCTTGATTGATATAGAAATATATCAATCTGCAGCTCCTCAGAACTCCCACGTCCAGGCATGGGCTGGGGTATGGCCTGGAATGACAGCTGCCAGCTGTCTACAGAAATATCTGTTGAAAATCACACTTGGCTGGCCGGCCATCAAAGTGGTCGACCGGTAGTCAAATTGGCCTGCCGGCCATCACATTTGGCCGATTGAAAATCAAGACGGCCGGTGGGTAGGAGACTTGGTCGACAGGCTCCCCTCTTCCCTCAGGAACACATCCAAGGCAAGGTGTGCAGCCAAGACTTTTCGAAACTCAAAACAAACACAAGCATGGATAATCATCGCGTGTTCAAACGATGACGTCCAAGCCTTGAGGACGGTCAAAAATGGGGTGTCTACAATACTCAACATTGAAATCTAAATGGAAAGCAAGAGAATATGATTAACTAGTGTTTTTACTCAAATTCACTAAGAATCTGAGAGTATTAACAGCAATCGAACCAAAATCAACATTGAAAACTAAATTGAAAGCAAGAGAAAATGGTTAACTAGGGTTTTTCACTCAAATTCAATATGAATCTGTAAACATTAATAGCAATGGTACCAAAATCAACATTGACACTTAGATTGAAAGCTTGAGAACATGATTAATTAGCGTTTTTCACCCAAATTGATTCAGAATATGAGAACATTCACAGCAATCACACCAAAATCTACATTGAAACTGTAACAGCCCAAATTTTTAATTATTCTGTAAAATTTATACAATATTATTTAATCATAGTTGGGAAAATATATGATTTATTTTGTATTATTATGTGCAATATTGTAAAATAATATAATTATTAAGAATTTAGGGGTCAAAGTATAAATAAATAACTAAGTTAAACTTATCCATTGTAGAGCTTAGTGATAGCAGCTAAATAAGGGGGTACGTGGGTGGCTACGTGTCACCTAAAGCTTGCTAAGCAAGCCTTGCATCTTGTATAAAAGGAAGAGTTGGGAACAAGAGGAAGGAAAAAACAAATAAAGAAAGGGAAATAAAGTAATGAAAGTTAAGAAGGTTTTGATAATGGAAAGAAAGAGTGAGGTATTAAATTTAAGGTGAATTATATTATATCTTGATGCACCATAATATATTTTACGTATATTTTGACTTATCATAATTTATTTTATACAAGTTATATTAATATTTTAATTACGTGGGTTATTTTCTGAACTTTATTTGTTTAAAATAAAACTCATGGATATATTTGTTTAAATTTTAGAAAGTATTTGACAATGATCTTATAAACAATTAAGTTTTGTAAGTACCACCAAGCGAGTCTCACGCCTTAGGGAACTTAAATAACCATTGGCCTCTATTTGGTCACTTTGTGGCCCTCTATTGTCATGGATCTATTGATCTCTGTTCTGTGCAGAGCAAAGTGCTGTGCGGAGATAAGTGTTACACTATTGTGGGAGCCACCTCTATAATCCGTACGAGCCACCTATTGAATCCGTACCTCTGTTCTAGCAGTCACTCCTGTGACCTCTGTTCTGTTCTGTTCTGTTCTGTTCTATTCGGTACCATGGTTATGGTTATTTATTTACCTAATCTCAGTTTTGCTACTTAAATGATTATTTGTTTAAACTAAGTTATCTTAAATATTTTAGTTACATAACTATCCATGATTATTTTGTATCCCTTATACTCTTGGCATAATATTTCTCACTCTGCCATGTGCCTATAGCTGTTTACCAATTTTCAGAAAACAATGCAATTCAGAATTAGCTTTTGAAAAGTGTTAGATACTGGGCTGCGGAATAGTCACACACAACACTTTTATGATATGCTTATATGTAAATATCGGCCTTTTTGGTCAATAAATTTTGTAATAAAAATAGAAGCTCCGATGATTATTTTGATACCCTTACTTAAATATTATTTCCGCTCGCGTTTATTTATTTGTTCAAGAATTGGCCGAAGATAACTTCAGTTACTAGCCATCACGATACTTAACCCTTGGGTACGGGGAGCGGGTCGTGACAGAAACCTAAATTGAAAGCAAAAGAATATGATTAACTAGGGTTTTTCACTCAAATTGACTCAAAATATGAGAACATTCACAGCAATTGCACAATTCTCAACATTGAAACCTAAATGGAAAGTAAAAAAACATGATTAACTAGGGTTTTTTACTCAAATTCACTAAGAATCTGAGAACATTCACAGCAATTGAACCAAAATCAACATTGAAACATAAATTGAAAACAAGAGAATACGATTAACAAGGGTTTTTTACTCAATTTGACTAAAATATGAGAACATTTACAGCAATCGCATGATACTCAACATTGAAACCTAAATGGAAAGTAAGAGAACACGATTAACTAGGGTTTTTTACTCAAATTCACTAAGAATCTGAGAACATTCACAGCAATCGAACCAAAATCAACATTGAAACCTAAATTGAAAGCAAGAGAATATGATTAACTAGGATTTTTCACTCAAATTCAATATGAATCTGAAAACATTAACAGTAATGGTACCAAAATCTACATTGACACTTAGATTAAAAGCATGAGAATATGATTAACTAGGATTTTTCACCCAAATTGATTCAGAATATGAAAACATTGACAGTAATTGTACCAAAATCTACATTGAAACTTAAATTGAAAGCAAAAGAAGATGATTAACTAGGGTTTTTCACTCAAATTGATTCAGAATATGAGAACATTCACAGCAATCACACCAAAATCAACATTGAAACTTAAATTGAAAGTAAGAGAATATGATTAATTAGGGTTTTTCACTCAAATTGACTCAAAATATGAGAACATTCACAGCAATCGCACGGCACTCAATATTGAAACCTAAATGAAAGCAAGAGACTATGATTAACTAGGGTTTTTACTTAAATTTAGTAAGAATCTGAGAATATTAACAACAATAAAATCAAAATCTACATTGAAACCTGAATTGAAAGTAAGAGAACTTGATTTTGGTGTCATTACAATGAATGTTCTCAGATTCACAAACAAAAACAAAAACAAAAAGAAAAGTTTCGAAAAGAAAAGTTTCGAACTGAACATTCAAGCTGAAATGGAAATAAAAAACAAAACTTTCAAAAATAAAGGATTCCGCAAAAACTAGGGTTTAAGATACTTGAATCTTACTTGTTTTCACCATTTTTGGTTGTTTGGATCTTAGAATGTTTGATGATGTAGTTTGTTTTTGGGAAATCTGAGACGAGATTGATGAATGAAGACAAAATGTGAGGCGAAATTGATGAAAGTGAGAATGAAATTTGCGATGGTGAGAAATGGCGGGATGAAGTGTGAGAATGAAAACGTGATTCTGCGATTTATGTTTTGTGTTTTGATTTGGTAAGGGTAGTTTTATCATTTCAAATTAATATGGGACTTACTGGTAAAAAGTTTTTGAAGTAGGACTTAATGTATCATTATTTCCTAAAACGGGACTTACCTGTAAATCACCCTTGTTTTTATTCCAAGTTGAGCAAATTCACTGTAGTTATTTTTACATTTTATTATTTCTTCCTTTAACAGCAAATGCATTATGTCATCTATTATTTATGAGGTTAAGCATGTTTAATTTATCATTTTTTAAAATGTTTTATTTATGTGTTTGTTGTTGCCAATGGTAAAATTTGATTGTTTTTGTTGTTAATTTACCCTTCTTCTAAATAAAATAAAATAAAAAAAAGAGTATAGTTCTAGTTTAGGGTTTAAAATTAACAATTTCAAGGCACTTGACCATCCCTTAAGGTGTACATGTAAAAAAAGTTAACAAAAACTTGAATGGAATGACTAAATTGAGAATTAAAGTATAGGGACTTTCTTTTGTTTACAAAATTTTAAATTGTTGTTTTGAACTGTTAATTTAATTATTTACTGCTGTTCATTCAGTCCCCCCCTCTCCCCCATTTTTGGTTTTTTCATTGTTTTGATTTTTTTTTCCCGTGTTTTAATTTTTATATAATGTAAATTTTTGCTGTTTTTTAATCGTTCATTTGATGTGTTATTGTTTTTATTCTAAACAGAGCAATTTCATTCTTGTTATTTTTAATGTTTTACAGTATTATTTCATTCATTTAAGAGCAAATGCATTATGTTCCCATAAATACATATAGATATATAGGATGTAGGACTTTTGATAGATTACTATAAACATGTGATATAACTGATACACACACATACTTCTCAGAAAACCCCATACACACACACACATATCTACACACATATATATATATATATATATATAACACATAACTAGCCTTTTCCAACCTTAATAACATCTCCAAAACTTATCACTTGACATAATAGTAAGCATGGATGCTTTCAGTGGGGTATGAGTTTGAAAGGAGGCTTGACAAGTGCTGGTACTGGATCATAATTTCCATAGTCTTTCGTGTTTGCTATCAGAAGCCTTTTGTGTATTATTATTACAGTTGCTGTAGTCCTTTCTTTCTTGTGATGTAATTGCTCCGTCATTACTTCCTATGAAAAAACAACAAAGAGGGATTATAATTATTTTGAGACTGAAATTGTATTTTGGTTTCTTTTCTTTCAATATATGAGCCGTGCTTGAAGCTTTTGGTTAGCATATATGACTCTTGGTCTGAATAAATATTGGATATAGCGGTGATATCAAAGAGATGACAATGGTGGGTTACAAACCTCATGAGTTGTTGCATCCACATCCTTGGCCAAGTTGTTAACCAGTTGTCGGCCTGCAAAAGCAACATATTTAAGCATATGATCAATAACTGAAAAAACTTAATAATAACAAATTCAAGAAAAAAAATAACCCAGAAAATGAAACACAATTTGCATATCAGGTGACTTTTAAGGTTTGTCGGATGATTGTTGTTTGGCCATGTTAATTGTAGAAATATGAGTCTTCCCAAGCTTTTTTATTTGAATTTTGTACATGTACCACAACTCAAATCCAGTTGACTTCATATCAAGTTCACTTGCTCTACTTATCCAAAAAAAAAAAGTTCACTTGCTCTTCTTTCTCTTTGTTAATCAAAGCAATATGACATTTGTTGATAGTGATTTTAAATAACGGTATCGAGATACATATTGGTATCAATGATACAATTATATATATCGTCTAACATATATATGTATTAGTGAAATACGAAACACCGAAAGGAACAAACACATAGGAAAGATAAAAAGAACACAAGGTTTATTATGTGAATCACTACAAACTAGGACAACAAAGCTCCTATGGTTTTTGTTATGATAAAAAATTTACTAAGAGATTTTTAGATATCACCTCCCACCCATCAAAATACCAAAATGCATTTTACTTCAAAATTCGTTGAGTAGTTTAGCACTTATCAGAATCTACACTACCATAACAATATGAAGTCTAAATTTCAAATACATACAAGTAATCATTTAATATTTAAATACCCACCTGCAAATGAAGTTGATAGAAGTGATGATGAAATGATGAGGAAGAAGAGACTAATGTTCTTAAGCATCATGACACCCATGTTTCTACAAATTTGATCTTCCCAAGTTGGAGCTCTTTTTGCTATATGAGGATAGAGAATTTAATGTTGATTCCATTAAATACTTTTTAATATTGATTCCATTATTTCCTTCCTATTTTTCTTTGATCTGTCCGAGCCCCCTCTTCTTGCTTACTACATCTACTGATTTGTTATTTTTGTTGAATTTGTTGCATGGGAAAATTATTTATAAGTCCTATTTGGAAGACTTATTTAATGTGAAGTTTTATAAATATTCTTTTAGAGTTTGAAATCCTATTTAAATAGGAATGCGTTCCATAAGATCATATGAGTTGTAAATGAATGATAGTAGTGTACTATTATACCCCTAACTTGTTTTCATATTGTACCTTATTTTCTCATTCATCATATCCCGTTTGGGAAGGCTTGTAAAAAAGGCGAGTCTACAGGTAACGACCGTGCAAGTTTTTTTCACCTTGATCGCAGGATTTCAATGCATTTTCAAAATGTTGCTTAAATGGATGTGGATATGGTCGATGATATGATGAAGTTTGAGGGTTGTGTGTTGATTCCTTCTACAGATTTCGACTCCAATCAGTTGAGGGGAAGAGGTTTTTTTTTTTTTTTTTTTTTTGAAGTGTGTTGCAGTTTGTTGAAGTATGGATTGTTCATCTTTAATAGGGCATTGACAATCTATTACACTCATTGATAGGCACATTTTGGCCAATCTTCTGATTGAATATGTATATTTGACATTGTAATGATTGATGCGTTTTGACATGTTCGATGTGTGACGTGGTGTGTATAGGTTCAAGGTTAGGTTGGGGATATTTGGTTTTAGTTGTTAATTGGATGTCGAATGTAAATCACGTCGTAGGATGACAATTGTACATTGGGACCTGAATGATCGTGTTGTGATACATGTTACATTTAGTGTGCAACGTTAATCCACATATACCATGTAGTAGATGACATTTGTGTGTTTGTTCGGTTGTATATGTGTTTGAATGTATATCGTATCTTTGTTGTAATCAGTGTTTACATATATGTCACAGTACATTGCGCAAAATTGTTAATTTGGGTTTGTAATTGAATGTGGATTGAATCTCATTGCTCGATGTTGAAGCTATGTTGGGTTGGAAGTGATGGTGGTTCAATATATGGGCTGGGTTGGGATGTTACATGTTATATTTAGGGGGTTACATTATTCATAATTTAACGGTGGAGTATTGGAATGTCACATTGAGTTTGGGATGAGAAGCATATGAGAATGTCACGGTAGGTTTGGGATATTACATGTTACATTTACGTTGGGTTTGTAATGAGAAACATATGAGAATGTCACTTTGGGTTTGGGAATGTCGCATTAGGTTTGGGATATTACATATTATATTTATGTTTTGAATTTTAAATTTCCAACCATATAGATATGATCACAATTTATGATAATATTGAATTTCCCATATATGGTATTGTCATTAATCAAGTTATTTTGAATTTTAGATATATATGAGAATGTCATTCCCAAATTGGTTTGGGATAGTACATGTTACATTTACATTTTAAATTTCAAAATTTTCAACCATATAGATATGATCACAATCTATGATAACAGTGGATTTCCCATATATGGTATTACCATTAATTAAGTTATTTTGAATTTCAAATTTCTAACCATATAGATATGATCACAATCTATGGTAATATTGGATTTCCTACATATGGTATTGTCATTAATTATATTATTTTGAATTTCAAATTTCTAACCATATAGATATGATCACAATCTATGGTAATATTAGATTTTTCATATATGATGTTAGAAAAATGCTTGGGAGCACTAATTAGTGCTCCCACTAATTAGGTGGCAGTGGGTCCCGCCATTAATGATGTGATGTTTTGGTCTTGGAGTTGTGTTTTTTTTTTTTTTAATGCATTAGTGCTATTAGTGGTGATGTTTTTAGTGGGATGAATCATTGTTGATGATGTTATCATTAATTAGGTTATTAATTAATTAAAATTGAAATAGATGTGCCCACAAGAAAATTACAAGACCTATTAGACTAGAAAATTTTTTCATAAAACCATTTCTTATATAAATTTTTCAAATAATACTCATAAATAATTTACCTTGTTGCATTTGCTTGCTACTCCAACTTTCTTATATACTCTTTTTTTTATTTTTTGTTTTTTGGGAACAAAACTTCCTTATATACCGTCAAGTAATGACTCACAACCTTATCTTGTTTTTGTAATCATAATCTTGCACAGGTGGCTCAATATGGAGTCTCCAGCCAAATTGCCACCTTTCACCTACATTTCACATTGACCCAACTAACTTAATAATTACATTATCATCTTTTGATTAAACACAATGATCCCTAATTTAAAGAAAAATGCTTCGGACCCCACTGGGGTCGACCCCAGTGAGGTGGCAGTTCGTGATTGGGCCAAAAGGTCCAAAAAAAAAACTGTTTTTTTTTTTTTTTTTTTTTTGGATTTCGGCCAATGGGGGCGCGACACCTCACTGGGGGTGCGACCCCACTGGGGTCTGTAGCGGAATTGTTATTTTAAATTAAATTACATTTTAATACATATAATTATAAAATTAAATATTCTTTTTCAAGTATCCATTTAAATGTTTTATATTAATTTAGCTTAAAGTATTCAAAAATAGAGATGTTACAGTTAAAGACTCATAAATTAACCCAAAATGATATGATAATAGAATTTGAATCTACATCATTAGATGTATAACAAATCAAAAAATGATATATATCATACCACATAATTCTATCATATATCTAATAATTTATTCTATTCAATTTCATAAAATAATATTCTAATTTTTAAAAAATTATCAAAATACAAAAGTTAAACATACTATAATAATAGCCCGTGCATTGCACGAGCCTTTTAAAACTAATATATATATATATATATATAAGAATCACTTAGCTGCTTGAGGTTAGTCTTTTCCTTTCGATTTTGCTCTTTTATTTTGAATAATTTACTAATGGTGGCTTATAAGTGGAGTGAAGATTTTTTTGTAATTACGCAAACATTTTTGTCAATTATCAAACAGATTTTTCATAAATATGCAAACACTCTTGGTCAATTATGAAACTGATTTTTTTATAATTACGCAAACATTCATATTCAATTATGAAATATAAATCTTTTATTAATACTAAAAATTACAATTATTGTTTGTTATAAATATTAATTTAACACAATACTTAAGAAAAAAATAAAAGTTCTCCAATGCAATAATAAATTATCAAAATTGTTTATAGAAAAAATTTTCTCATATCATTAAAAATTATTAATTAACTTAATGATTTATTTATTAACAAAATGGTTAACCAAAAATTATTTTTTATCATTAAAAATTATTAATTTACTTAACGATTTACTTATTAATAAAATTGATTATTTGTTATGCAAATATGATTTATGCATTAATAAAATTAGTCATTTGTATATATATATATTCTTCTACTTCTTTATTAGTTCAGTAAATTATATTACTAGTTTTTTTTAGATGAGAGAATTATTTTAGTATTTATTTTATATTTGGGCAAATTACATATACACCCCTCGAGGTTTGGCTAAATTACAGATACCCCCCTGAGGTTTCGGAAATTACATCCCGCCCCCTGAGGTTTGTATTTTCATAACAATTTGCCCCCTGAGGTTTATATTTCATAACAAATAACCCCCTAATTTCTTATGCAAATATAGTATTCAGGGGGGAATTCGTAATTTCTCAAACCTCAGGGGGGCATCTGTAATTTGGCCAAACCTCGAGGGGTGTATATGTAATTTGCCCTTTATATTTATGTATTGAGAAAAGTTACACACCATAATTTTTTTTTAAATTTTTTATAAATTCGGAAGAAATATTAAAATCTCATAAATTCATCTAAAATTATATGGTAATAGAATTGAAGTCTGCATCATGAGGTGTATAACAAATCAAAAAATGATACATATCATATCCCATAATTCTATCGTATATCTAACGATTTATTTTATTCAATTTCATAAAACAGTATTCTAACTTTTAAAAAATTATCAAAATGTAAAACTTAAACATACTGTAATAATAATTCATGCCTTGCACCAGCCATTGTAAACTAGTATATATATATATATATATATATTGCTTTTCAAGTCGGTTTGATTACACAACTCTTAAAGTGAGAGTGTATTTAGGAATCCTTTCATATATCTGTCATCCATCTGAATTTAGACAAATTAAAAAAAGTCAATCTTTTTATTTAATTAGCGGATGCGAATTGAACGAGTTGATGGATAGATGTTGATCGATTTGACAGTTTGAATTTTACTATTTTGGACATTTTTCAAACAATTTTATACTAATACTTTACTATTTTGGGTTCTAAATTTATAATAAAAATAACTATCAAATTTCATATTTCATAAATAACAAATATAATTACTAAATAAAATATATTTTTTTAATATATAAAATATAAAAGCATATCATCATTTTTTTAGGGGTATTGGTATATTGAGTTGGGTTGCATTGGGTGCCTTTCATTCGTCATCTACCTGAGTTTAAATAGATTGAAAAAAATATATATTTGCATCCATTAACTTAAATTATTGAAATCGTTTATTTTGTAACAAATTAATCCAGGTCATTCGATTTTAATGAGTCAATTGAATGCATACCTAATCCTAATATTTATAGGGAAAATTAGTTATCAGTTGTACCATAAAAAATATACAGTAATGCTACATCTACCAAATTTTTATTCGTTCAAATTATCAAAATTTGTGCATGTTGGTTGTCTGGACAGTCATTCGGTAGATGTCGTTGACACACCAATTGACAAGGGTAATAGTTGCGGTTGATAGGGGTGATGTTGGTTGTTCGGCTGATCATTCGACTTACATAATTTGGACAATTGGAGTTAATCCAAATTCGATAGACCAATCAATTTTTGAAATATTACAAAATCATTGTAAAACTTTATATATTTAATTATTAATGTGAATAAATTTATCACTTATGAGGTTGTTTGGGATGTGGGTTGACTATTTGGTTTTTTTGCTATTTTAGTCTAGGGCGAAAAAGTCTCGTTTAAGATAGACTTTTTAACTTTTTTGACTTTTGTGAAAGAAAAAATAAAATAATTATGAGTCGGATGTGACATTTTGTCTTATTTAGATAAAATAACATATTTTTTCTTATATGACTATTTTAGCCCAAATCTTCTTCCTAAACAAGCTCTAGGTTCGTTTGGAATGTGGATTAACTTTTTAACTATTTTAGCTTGGATTAAAAAGTCTCGTTTGGAATAGACCTTTTGGCTTTTTTTGACTTTTGGTAAGAAAAAATGAAATAATTATGATTTAAATGTGACATTTTATTTTATTGGGCTAAAAAAATTATTTTCTCTTTTTATAACTATTTTAGCCCAAAAAAAAACCAAAACCCTTCTATGCCAAATGAAGGATCTATGTATAATTTTTTTAAAAAAAAACGTACACTGCCTTGAAATTTTCCCAAAACATACACTGCCTTGAAATTTTCCCATATCATGGCTGACTTCGGCCCAACAGCGTAAAACCGCCACTTTTGGCCCCAAAAAAATATTTTCAAAAAAACCTTTGGGCCCCCAAGCCCGCTCTACATAAAGTTTAAGTTTTTAGCTTGTTTGGTTTGAGTTTTATTAATTCACTTTTCAAAAATTTTAAATATTATTTCATATTTTTTGTTTAGGTAAATTACAAATACACTCTTGAGATTTATTTAAAGTACAAATTATCCCCTATAATTTGAAAAATTATAAATATCTCTTGTTAAAATTTTGTATTTAACAGAATTAACTAGAAAAAAGAAATTCATAATTGTTCTCATATACAATAATAAAATTATCTAAATTATTAATTGAAATGTATTTATAACATCATTAAAAATTGTTAATTGACTTGATGATTTATTAATAAAAGAGCCGATTTATTATGAAATTAGAAGTGGAATGTAATTTCCAGAACCACATGGGGCAATTTGTATTTTAATCAAATCTCAGGAGTGTATTTGTAATTTACCCTTTTTTTTTTTACTATTCTTTTAATATATTTTTTGATTTTTTAATATATTTTTTTATATTAGAAGTGGAATGTAATATTTTTTATATTTTTTGTTATGAAATATTTTTTATATTTTTTTAATATATCTCAGGGAGCCGATTTGTTATTAAATTAGAAGTGGAATATAATATATTTTTTTATATTCTTGTATATTCCTTGATTTTTTAAAATATTTTATTTTCTAGATACATCTAAGGTGTATCTAAAATAATAAAAAAAAAATTATTTAAAATTTTAAAAATTTTTACTAAAAGTACAAAAAAAAAAATCAACTTTCAAAAAATTAAAACCAAACAGTTATTAGAATTAGGTTTTTTAACAGAATGTTATGAAAACCTTCTCATTCTCTGGACTTTGTTATATTTGTGCCGCAATATTCGAACTCTCACTATCGCATAAGGTCATTCACTCTCTCACTCTGTCTCTTTTTCTAGGGTTTCTTTTTCTCAATTTTGTTGATGTTAATGGTGAACTCGAAATCTAAGATAAAGCAATCATAGTGATGAAATTGAAACCCTTATAAGCTTAATTTATGAGTGTGTTAAAATCTGTGTAATGCGACTGAGAATGGTATGATTGTTTAATTGAAACATAACTTGGGAATATAGGGAATTGAATGTGATTGGAGCAAATTTTTACAAGTTCTGGTATATTCTGTTGATTTCTCTGTAGAATGAATGTTCATGGAATAGGAAAATCGTCTAATGGAGATGAAGATTTTAATTAATTTATTTATTTTTGATAACAAAAAGTAACTTTGTTCTTGGAATATAATTTTATTGCAACACAATGCCATCTGTTAATGATTAACATTTCATTTAGTTGCTTCTGTTTGCACTATGACTTTGCTAATGTAATTGGGATTTTCTTGTAGCTTCATCGTCATAGGTTTTTTTGTTGGTGATCACTTTATTCTTAAGTTTAGGGATCCTTGTTTTCATAAACTAATTCCAGTAGTTGTTTAGGTAAACCTAAGTTTTCAATGTTTATCTTCTATTTGCTTGTAATTAATCATTCTTTCAGAGCTCAAAAGTAAGTCATAGTTTGATATCATTGTAATTGTATAGCTATCATACTTAATTTTTTTTTGACAACTTGATATCCGGCCCATTAGACCGACTAATCCGAGTGACCAATTCTATTGTCTACAAATGGGGGCTCCAATCAAAGCTGGGGCAAGTGCCAATAAATTTTTTATACCTAGAAGGTTTCGAACATGAGGCCTTCTACTTACTATGTATAGGGTGATTTTTGTTTTGGTGATTTTTGTTTTAAGTGTCCGGAGTTTCAAAGAGTCTTTATGGTTTTGTTGAACAACTTATCTTTGTGCATCCGTTGTTACTTGCATTTGGTTTGAACCATTTGAATGGGATGCTGTGTCTCATCAACCATACATGTTTGAAGCATTCTAATTCTTTTTTCTTTTTCTTTTTTTTTCACTTAATTGAAATAGCACACACAATGTATCACATAGGGAATAATAACTCTAAGGCCCTGTTTGTTTTCAAAGGTAGAATGGAGGGAATTCATAGTGAGGGGATTAATAGTGAGGGGGATTGTTAGTGAGAAAATTAAGTAAAATTGTGTTTGTTTTGATGATAGTTGTTAGTGTAAGAATTGTTAAATTATTTTTATATAAAATAATAAAACAAATAAAAAAATATAAAAAATTAAACATTAATATTTTTAAAAAATTCCCAATATATAAAAAATAAAAAAAATTATAATCCCCTCACTATTTTTCTAATACCATCTCCACCTCCTCCCTCTCAATCCCCCTTCCAACCTCCATCTATATCACCTCCTCTATCCTAATCCCCTCCACAACTCTACAAACAAACACAACACTAAATAACGCCACATCCATCCTAATCCCCTCCCATCTATTTAACCCCAACACTAAATTCCCAATATATAAAAAAGTTTTGTTTAAACCATTTCATCTTCTTTTTTCTTTTTTTTTCTTTTTCCCCATTGAGATTATCAGTTATCAGAGTGGAATTTATCATTTTTTCCCTTATATGCTTTAGGTGTTTTATGTTTATATATATATATATATACTTATATTTATATTTTTGTTCTAGCTTTTAAATCGTTTAATTTAGTTGTCTTTTGTTGTTTTCATGGGTACTTTTTAGTTTTTTTTTTTAATTTGAATTTTTTTTTTAATTCATCTAGTGTTTCATTGTTTTTATGGGTTTCTTTTTTTCGTGTTCTAATTTTGAATTGAAGTTTTCTGCTGTTTTTGAATTGCTCGTTTTGGTGTGTTTTTGTTTTTATGCCAAGCTGAAAATTCAATTTAGTTATTTAGTTATTTATTTTCAAAGTTTTATTCTTTCATTCACTTAACAGAAAATGCATTATGTTTGGAATTTATTATAATTTTCTAATATTTTGGATTTTTTATTGTTTTTATTTTATTTTTTATATTCTAATTTTTAAATTGTTTAATTCAACTGGTATTTTGTTGTTTTTATGAAAACCCTTTATAGGGTTCTATTATTATTATTTTTTGGGTTTTAATTTTTAAATTGTGTTTTCAACTGTTAATTCAATTGTTTTATGCTGTTATTTCTGTTTTTTCCCCCTAATGTTTTGGGTGTTTTATTATTTTTTTTTGTATTTTAATTTTAAAATTGTTTAATTCATCTGATTTTTCAATTTGTCTTTTTCTTTTCTTTTAATTTTTAAGTAGTAGTCGTCAGCAAATTTGCTCATTTTGCTACATCTGTTTTTACTCCAAGCTGAGCATATTCACTTAGTCATTTTTAAGCTTTATTATTTCATTAATTTAACAACAAATACATTATGTTTGAAATTTATCATTTTTTTTCTAATGTTTTGGGTGTTTTATGATTATTTTATTATTATTTAATTGAGGTGGTATCTTCTTGTTTTAATGGGTGTTTTACTGGTTTTATTATTATTATTATTATTATTATTTTTGCATTTTAATTTTTAAATTGTTGTTTCCAATTGCTAATACAATAGTTTTTAGGGTGATGCACCAATAAATCTCAAATTAACAACATATACACTGTTTAGTCCCAAATGTTTTCTTATGAACCGAACAGTCCCATTATATAGAAAATGACCATTGAGGGCATATACATTGTGGTCGTCGCTCGAAACACTAATGGGCAATATTGGTAATTTAGTAATGTGAAATTACGGAGATAGGCAAGCAGTTCTGTGTGCTGTTACATTAGTTGTTCCTGATTCGGTGGTGTTGAGGTACGATTTGAAGGAAAGATTTGGGGATTTCGAAAGGAAATCTACATCCCAAGACGGAAGGCGAATCTGTTTGGGCCAAGGTTTCTACATTACAGAAACCCTAAAATTTAAATAATCTGTCAACGTTGTGGTGGTGACGTTCAGTGGGAAGACATTGTGGTTGAAGCGGAGGGACGTCATATACTTCAACATCCGTCTGTGCTTGCGATAAGGATTGGAAGACGGTGTTACGTGAGGGCACGTTTGAGAATGACAAAAAAGAGTGGAGGTATGTTATTTTTAACCGTTTTGTGTTTGATTTTTGAAGTTATTTTCTTTGATACGGAGAACATTCTTGTGTGGTTGTAATGTTGCTGTTGTTGTTTTGTTTTTTGAGAGAGGTTGTGGTTGTGGATAGGGTTTGAGTTTGATGGTTATGTTTGGAATTGGGTGTTTTGTGTGGTGGTGGGATGTTATTTTGGATTTGATGACGGTGTTGGGTACGATGTTGGGGATTATGTTATGTCGGTTAGACAATGTCTCTGTGTTCATGATGTTGTTGATTATTGCAATGTCAGATTGTAGTATGTACGTGTTTTGTTGTGCAATTCTGGGCTGCTGGGCAGGATGTTGAATGTTTCTGGGTTTGTGATGTGCTGTATCGTAGCAATGTGATGCTGTATAATGTTAATGTTCTGTTTATGTTTTCATGATAACATTGGTAGGACAAATGTTAGTGATGTTCATGTTTTAATTATTTGTCGATGATGTTGCTGGTTATTGTAATTCTACAGTGTGGAATGTTAGTGTTGCAATGTTGTTGTAATGATGTTATTGGTTGTATTGGTTGGACAATGTAGATGTCTATTTTTCATGATGTTGTTGATTGAGGCAATGTCATAATGTATTGTTTATGTTTTTTTTTTTTTTTTGTGAAATTCTGGGCTGTTGGAGGCGATGTTTAATGTCTCTGTTTATGTGATGTTTGATGATGTTGTTAATTATGGCAGTGTCATAGTGGGATGTTGGGTTCGGTGTTGGGTATGTTGTTATGTTTGGTTGTCAATGTTAATGTGTAAGTGTGCATGTTGTTGTAGATTATGTGTATGTAACAGTGTGGAATGTACGTGTTATTTTAAGAAACACTGGTGTGTTTACTTTTCTGGGTGGTGTTTATTATTTGTGCAGGGGTGATTTTGAGGCAGCCACCACGGAAAAGAAGTGGTGGTGTGTCACATGACGTGGGCGATTCTGATTTCACGTCAGAACCAATTGTTATGAAAAGACAGAGGAAGATACCATTCAAGGGGAAAAAACAGGATGCCTATGTAATGAAAAAGGTGGTAGTTGACACTTCCCGACTGGCGTATCGTGCTAATATAAACGGGGTTATCAAAACCGTGCTAGAAATGAATTTCACAGCAGCCCATGAACGACAACTACGAAGAACACCATTTTGGGCGATGATTAATTCCATCCGCAAGCACAACTTGTCGCCGAATGCTTATAAAAAATGCAATGACACAGTGTTCCGCATACTGCAGACATACAATCTTAGGGATGAAAAATTCTACATTGGGGGGAAAGGCGTTCCATTGCGTCGAAGCGATATCCGACTCGTTTTTGGCATTCAGTGTGGCATGGACCAGCTTGATTTAGCTCATGGGTCGAGGACACCACCAGATTTTATTCAGCGTCGCTGCAATATTGTGGGGAGGATATCGTGCAAAAAAATTAAAGAACTGTTGGATGATACATTACAGGGAAATAGTCTTAATGACGAGGAAGATGTCGCGAAGCTGTTGTCGTTATATATATGTGCGAAACTGTTTTTTACAACGACCGGAGAATCTATCGGGTGGGCGTTCATTCGGGTTGTTGACAAACGAAGTACGATACAGTTGTATGATTGGGCTACTGCAATACGTGCTGCGTTAATTGCATCACTGAACGAGTTTTATGATCGGCCAGAAAGGGTAACCGGATGTGTTATCGTATTACTCGTAAGTGTTACTTTTGTATTGTACTATTTATTTAGCGGCTGGCATGTTTGGATTAGTTTGTTAGCATGTCATGTTAATAAATGTGTATGCAAATGTACTGCAGTTTTTTATTTGCGAACACACCAACCTCATCGAGCCGGAACGACGCAATGTACTGCCCAGGTTCTGCAGGTGGAACATTGCAAATTTGACAACGAAAATGAAAGGGGTCGACTTGAGTAGCAAACGACAGTTTGAGGTATGATATGGGAGGCTGAGTTGTATGGTTTTAGTGGGTGGTACGTGTTGGAGTCGTTAACAATTTTGTAATGTCTTTTGCAGGTACGGTGCAGTAAACTGGAGGGCGCAATTCTTGAACGGTACAAAGTAGGTTCGACATTGTTAAGTGGTGAATGTATGAGGACAGAAGGGAAAGTGCTCGACGTATAGCCAGTGTCGGTGCATGTCGGTGTGCCACGTAACGATGTTCGTGCTAAAGTTGTTGAGCCAAGTTTGAACTGTTGGCAAGTGGACTCATCTGCAGGGGTCCATGTTGAGGAAGACAGAATGACGGACGAGGCAGACACATACGATGTAGGCAGCAAGTGTGTCACGAGGCGTGGTTTTGGCGCGGTTGTAGGAGGTGAAAGGTGGCCAATATTGTTCCCAGACCTGCTGGATTTGTCAACTACGCAACGAGCTAAGGATGTAGATACAAAAGGAGGCAGTGGTAGCACTAAAATAAGTGAAGTGCGTGACAGAGCACCGGAGTTGGAGGAAGAATTGAAGCAGAAATCGGAACGTGTGCGTGAACTTGAATGTAAGGTTACGAGTTTGGAACGCGCACTTGGTTCACAAGCTGCAAATTTATGTATGGGGTTCGAAACTGCCATCAGTTTAAATGATGCTGAAATTGCACGTTTGAATGCCCTAGTGTCAGACATGAATACAACAGTAGCACGGTTAGAGGACCAGGTTGACGAGTACGAGGCGCATAAGGTAACGCAGCTGGCTAGGAACACAACTACTAGTCATGGGACGTCAACAGATCAACTAGGTGAAAATCAGACGGATGGTCCGGTGAATAACATGGCAAATGTCGCAGGTAACAGTTCTAAATTGAACGACGCAAGCGTTGTTGTTGTTGATGTTGGTAATACCATAGGTGGTGGACACAATGTAATAGTGGGGAGCAAGGATGGAGTTGTCAATCAGGGGTCAGCATTATGTGCTGGGGTATGGACTTCGGTGGATGGAAAAAGTAAATGCAATTCTGCTGGCACAGGTAATGTAACAGCAACAAAGAACAATTCGAACATTAAACATGTTCTTGACCGGCCAAGCAGTGAGGTGGTGGACAGGGTAATAGACTTTGTGAATTTGGAGGAACCAAACATCACGTCATTGGTGCAGCGTGTGAAGAGCAAAGCTAGACGGGAGTGGAGGTTACAAGATTACGAGTATCCTGGGTTGGTGAAGCGTTGCAAACAGTCAAAAGATGAGGGCAACATAGCCAAAATCACAAATGAGAATGTACTTAACATTGAAGATAACGAGGGAGAGCGTAAAACATGGGCTGGATTTGGAATGAAAATTCGGTATCCGGTTTGGAAATTGTTGGCTGAAGATGAACAGAAACTGTTGCAGGTGGTGTACACATTTGAAAGGGACGGGTAAAGTACTTGTTTCGTATTTTAGTTGTTGTTTTTGTCTGTGACATTGGTTATTACATTCGAATTGTACTTATGTGATTCTGATTTGGTGTAGGGCTGTGATATGGAGTGCAGCAGAGTATGGTGTGCACGTTAATTTCAAAGACATCCAGTCACTTGTACAAGGGGGGCGACTGCGGGTAATGTAAGTATGATGTGATATTGTTGATATGAGGACGTCATCAGTTACACCATTTGGTTGGGTTAATTGGTTTTTTAAAAAGGGTTAGGAGGATCGTTTTGTATGTCTAATGTATTTGGAACATGTGAATAATGTGTGTTGGTAGGTTATTGACGCATATGCTGAAATTTTAAAAAGTGCACAGGACGTTGCGACTGTTAATTGTGCTAATTTCAGCAAATCTTACTTCTACACCAGTGTGTGTTCGGTATGTATATGGTATTATGAGTATTGTTACGTTGTCGGATAGTGTTGTGTATTTTTCCCCGACAGCTAGGCAGTGAAGTTGTGGGTTTCTTATTGGTTTGGATTTTTTTTTGTAGGATATGATGAATAACCGAAGCATAACGTCGAAAAATAGTTACCTGAACGTGCACATGACTGCTGCATCTGGGTGCAGATACGTCCATTACCCTATATACCATGCGAATCATTGGACGACCATGGTGTACAATTCAGACTCAAGGACATGGACACACTATAATTCAATCAAAACGCGTAAAGGGAGCCGAGATGATCATTTTGCTGAGGCCGTGAAAGTGGTAAGTACAAGTGAATGGTTATGACATGTATGTGTTCAGGTGTGCGTGTGTTGCGTATAGGGTGATAGGGTTTGTTTAGTGTCACTGATTGGGTCGTGTTACCTAACACAGAAACAGTGGGTTGTCGATTATGCAAAACGGGTACCAGGAATAGTGCAATCCATTGCGGGTGTCACCTCGGAGAATATCGACGAGCCATTAGAGGCTTTGGGTGATTGTCCCCAACAACACCCGGAATCGTATGTTTAAATTTGAACTCCGGCTTAAATTTGTTCTATGTTCTGTTCAGTTATGTTTGTGGTTTGGTCATGTTGATTAACCGGTTAACGTGTTGGCAATTGGCAATCCGAATTGCGCTGTTATGGTATGCTTCATCATGCGGCAGTACACAAGTAACGTGGAGGTCGAAGGTTCGATGGATAGGATGACAATCACTGCGTTCAGAGCAGAAATGGTTAAGGCATTCATCAACGATCCTTATAGAGGGCTCCGAAATCGGCCTCTGCCTTAACAGATTTGCTGCAATGCATATATTAGCTTTGATTTTTGTTTTGGTTTTTTTGGTTGAACATGGCAATGTTTTGTTTATATGGTAGTGTATTTGTTGATGTTCTATTAATTGCGTGTCTGTTACTGGAGGAACACAAAAAAATTTACAGCAACAGTGAAAAACATGGGCAAAACTTGGATTGATTTTTTGGCAGGGTTAGTAAATGTTAATGAATTTTGTGCGTGTTTCGTTTAATTGTGTTTGTGAATGATGTTAGTTCGTGGTGTGACATATTGTAATGTATATGTGTGTATTGTGTTTATGTAGGGGATGGTGTTAAACCCAGAAATTAACCAACAGGTGGGTACATTAAAGCTAAAACGTTTGTTTTTGAAAATTTGTAAAATGTTTGTCCTGGGTTAGTTCTGGGTTTACAGCGTTGTCATTGTGTTTATGTACGGTTTTTGTGTTAAATCCAGAAAGTGAACTATTGTAATGTGTATGTGTGTATTGTATTTATGTAGGGGATGGTGTTAAATCCAGATATTAACCAACAGGAGGGTACATTAAAGCTGAAGCGGTTGTTTTTGAAAATTTGTAAAATGTTTGTCCTGGGTTAGTTCTGGGTTTACAGCGTTGTCATTGTGTTTAGGTAGGGTCTTGGTGTTAAACCCAAAAATTGAACTACATGATGGGACATTGTAGTTGAAACGTTTGTGTTTGAAGTTGTGTGAAACTGTTTGCTGTCATAATTTGTTTAGGAAATATGTTAATTGTTAACTTAATGCATAAGACATGTAACTTTATGTTCGTAACATATTCATGTATCAGAATTGGGCGTAATAGTAAATGCACAGCACACAACGTAGGTAGTGGTAACGAAAGGAAATTGATTTGGGTAATGTGTTTTAGGAAAAGTTAATTGAAATTTTAAATATAGTGGCAGGTGGTAGGGCAAAATACGTTTGTGAAAACTGGGGTTAAAATGTGAAAGCAAACTCGCATGTGCGATCCATATGCAGTTATGACGTTATGGAAAACGCTGTGAAGTTGGAATTTAAATCAACAGGAAGAAATGTTGACAAAACAGATAAAAAGTATGAAGTTCAAAGAATTGGGAAAACACCTAAAAAAAAAAAAAGGAAATAAACTTGCTATAACATGATCAAATAGGCTCCTTGCAGGTCTTCCTGTTGTGGTTGCCTATTTTTCCACACCGACCACATCGAATCCGTTGCACAACCTCGCCCTTTGATAGAATTCGTTTACGTTTCGGCCTGCCAGGTGGACGCTTCACCTTTGGGGGCGCTATCATAAAATCATTGGGCAAAAATTCCGGCTTGTCAACAGTTGGAATTGGGAAAATTGTTCCGCTATACAAAGCTTGAAATTTGTCAATACGGTAGTACGTTTGTAGACATCCCCGAACGCCCCGGGAGGATGAGTCCCGTTCTGTTCATATTGGGTTCACTACAGTTCAGGACTCTCAAATTGTCACGGTTCTTAATCTGAACCAAAGAGTCCAAATCTGGCAAATCGTTTTGGAAAACAGATTTTTAGAAAAGAAGTGCCAAACATGGACTATTTTGCCAGATACAGAGTCGTCACCTAAATATTTTATTTTGGGAAATTTAGGAAACCCTGACTCGGTGCCAAAGGCCACGTGTCCGTCATCACCAAAGTTGCCTCGGCTCTGGAACTTGGGTACGATTGGGGAAGGTCAGCTATGAGCACCCCCTCTCGCCCGATCAAAGATCGGCCTCTACTAACCGTGATATCTTGTTTTGAAAGCATTATGTGTTCCTATTCCGGTTATTAACCTAGAATTACTATGTGATGCGCACAGCAAAACAAGTATAGACTAAATTGCCTAAATCGGAACAAAGCATCGCATTTCCGTTTGTTTAGAAAATGGTTTGAATTTTGCTACTCGCGAGTAGGCTAAAATACGGATTTCGATGAATTATCCCAATTCAAACAATCCAACCTTCACCCACAAGCACTCATTCAGTAATATCACATAAGCACATAGCCCCATGGTAAGCATGCTGTCATGTTAACATTCACACTTATGCGAGATGCTAAAGCATAAATACTTACATCGTACTCTGTGCCAAATCAATGAACTAGTTAGTAATCATGCATGATCCTAGTTCATGTTAAAGTGGCTAATGCATCACATACAAAAATGTCATTAGAATGGGCTCGGCTAATCTAAGGATGACATGTGAAATACGAGAAATCGATGCACGTATTTAAGTTTGGAATTGAAATACTATGCGGTTAGCATGATGCGTCGAGCCCGGTGCATGCAAGGCTGATGAATGATATACGCATGCATAGCATAAGGTATGTTAAATTAAACGTGCCCTAATACTAACCATCAAAAGCAGGTAAGTAAAAGGGAGAAAGAAGTGGGGGTTAAAAGACATGCACACACGCACCCACACTTATTACAAATTCGCCCTCGCTCGCAGGGACCAAAAGAATAATATAGATTTAACTAACCTACAAGCTAATTAAATATTACAGGCCACCCAATTAATTAACAAATCAATTAAGTAAAGAAAGCGATAAAATGCCTCGGGAAGAGGGTCCAATGCATGCGTGCTCGGATTTGCTCGGAAACCCGTCGCTATGCACAAGTTGCCTCTGTTTTCCCTGTTCTGCTCCTCTGAAAATTGCAAAAGTCCCAGGGAGCACTCTATGGACACTATGGAACACCACCGGCTAAGACAAATGGTCACCGACCATGGCAGGATGGTCATCGACCATTGATTGAGCTCTCGGCCACAAACTTTTGGTCGATCGGCACTCTATGTAGTCGATCGGCCATCTTTGTCTGCAGAAACCTGTTTTGACAGCCGCAGAGGGAAAAACATGGCATGGCAATGCATTTCAAGCAATGTTTGCACTAACCACACTCCTTATCATATTCATGACTCAAAGGAGCATGGTACTTGATTCTCGGACCACTAATCGCGCATTTCAATGCGTGATGGCCCAAGGAACCAAGTTGTGCATTTTGATTTCAAATGTAATGCAAACCAAACAAACAAATGAGGCCTAACTTCTATCATACTCAATTCAAGAGGCAATGCATGCATGTCAAATACAACCTAAGCATGCACTCTAAACATGCAACATGAGCATGCAAATGAACATGCAAGGATGCAACTAACAAGCATGCAAAGTGTAATGTCAACCTGTACACATGCAAGGCATATAACATGTTGGACAACTTAACAAGAAATGCATGCCAAACGCAACACTATTCAAGCATGCAACTACATGTCATGAACCAAGTATCTAAACATACAGTCATGCATGCAAACATGGTTCGACACTTAAGCACAAAGAGGCAACTTTTAAGCACACTTAAAATGAGATGAAAATGGGAATATAGCAAGCATGCTAGGCTCTGAAATTGCATGAAATAGAGGTGCCAAACCAACTAATTAAAGCAAGCAAAACATGCAAGCAAACCCAAAACTCAAGGCAAGCCAAAGATGTATTGAACTACACTTAGCAAAATCAAACATGACATGATTTGAACAACCAAAATCAGAGTCTTAGCATGTTAAAACAAAGCCAAAAACACATCTAGATGGCATCTAAATGGTCTAAACATGCAAGCATACAAAAGAGGCCAAACATGGAGCATAAGATGACAACCTTATAAAGCATTAAAGAGACATCAAATGCAAGCATACAAGAATGCCATGAGGACTGAAATGATACTATAAGTGGTTCTAAGCCACTGAAACGATGCAAGGATAGCATGCTAGAGGGTCCGATACTTAAGGCCTACAAGAGGGATTACATGGTAGCTATGCAAAGCAAATCATGGATGACCCAAACAACCAAAAAAAGTCCTCAAGCACACTAAAACATGCATAAAAGCTTCACAAAGCTAAGCCAAAACAAGTAAGCATAGTGGTCTAAATGCTAGATACATATTAAGGCAATTTCATGGCATTGCAAGACAAGTATGCAAAGCAAGCATGGTGTGCCTAAACCAAGTAAAAACAATGCTATATCATGGCAAAATAAGCACAAATAACACTTAAGACATGGCCAACATGAACTTAAAAAGGATGCTCACACATGAGGCAAAAATGGCCCTTTTCAAGGACAACAAGGAGAGGGGGTGGCCCTCTCCTTCTTAAGACCTCAAGGCACCATCCTCACCACTGAAATCCCTCAAGATTTCAGTGGTGAGGAGGCCCAAACAAGGTGGTCCCGGAGCTCACCCAAAATAGCACAAAATGGGGCCAAACAAGCCCTAAGAGGGGTTAAACGACCTCAAACAACAAAACACTCTTAAACAACTATTTAAAGCAGGCAAAAACAAGACTTTATGTGTTATACACAGAGTCTAAAAAAGGTTGCAAGATAGGCAAAAAGACTATGCAAATATAGGGTAAAAAGGGCAAGAATCTTACCCTTGTTGACCCTCTTCAAGAATGATGCTCCAGCAGCTTCTTTAAGCTCAAAACCACCCAAAAACACCAAGAACAGCCTTCTGGTCCCTCAGTAACCAGGAGAAGGTGTAGGACTAGGTGTTTGTGTGCAATAGTAAGACTAAACACACACACAAGGCAAAATGGAGGGAGAAATAGAGATAGAATAGATATACTATGCTAACCCTAGAACCAGAGCTCCCCTGGGATTTTTTTTCTAACCCTAATGGAGGGAGAAGAGGCTCCCTCTTATAGAGCTCACTCTTGCAAAGCTTCTCAAGTAAGCTAGTCAAGAGGGAGATCCCTCCATACACGTGTATGGAGGGGAGCAAAGTGTATGCCAGCTAGCCCAGCTGGCATAAAAATATCTGCAAAAGCAGATGAACAGTGGTCGGCCAGCCAAAAATGCAATTTGACCAAAATACATGGTCAGTCGACCATCTAGAGTGCCGGTCGGCCAAATACTTAACTGATGGCAACAAAACACAGCCGGTGGCCTCAAGCCATGGCCGGTGGAGTGTGGGGATGGCCAACAAGCCATTCCCTGCCCTCCAAAGCAAAAACACAAGTGTTTGGTGCGAGACCAAACACAAAACAGTCGAGTCGAGAGATCCTGAGGCAAGGCGCGTAGCCGAGACCTCTAGGAACTCAAGACGAACACAAACAAAGATGATCACCGAGTGTTCAAACGGTGACGTCCAAGTCTTGAGGACGGTCAAAAATGGGGTGTCTACAACGTTTCAATAGAATCGTATATATTCCGTCCACTATTACAGAAAACGACAACAGCATGAGAACATGGAAACCCATTCAGCTGCCACTAGAAACATGAACATGATCGCCTTGCCACGTCAACCAAAACAGAGGGTTGACTATGCACCTCGTAAGCATTGTCATCAGCCTGACTAACACTCCAGCCCCTGCTGTCATTATACGCCGTGACCAATTTCTTCTCCATTTTCGGGCATAACACGCCAGTCCACTCCCTTGCCTTGACTCTATGCTCCGTCATTTGTTCCATTATTTGACCCCTAATAATGTCAACCAACCTAGTAATTGGAAGATGACGCGCATCCCGTATCCAGTTGTTAAAAGATTCAGCTGCACTCGACCACATCTCACCGTAACGTTGCCCCCTAGAAAAGCATAATAACATTGAACACAAAAATTTAAGTAAAAGAAACAAACTACTAAGCATGTTAGAGTATGTAAGAAATTGGAAAAAATTGAACCCATTAACGTACTACATAGAACGGGTACAATCAATCTTACATGAAATACGCATTAGCCCAGTGGGATGGATGCCAGTCTTTCAAAAAGTTGTCAACCACGGTCAGGCTACACTCTCTCAACAACTCTATTTTCTGGTTGTAAGATGGAATTGTAGGGGCATAAGCACATTCTCGAAGCTTCCGCATCAACCCAACTTTACGAGATGCATTAACGTATTTCATTCGATCTCTCAAATTCATTTGAAGATGTAGCAAACAAAATGCATGATGTGTTGAGGGGAATATAATTGGCATAGATTGTAAGAGACCCGCGTGACGATCCGAAATGAACGTCAACGTACGCCCGTCACCCACGACTTCTTTAAGATTCCGTAAAAACCACTCCTAATTTTGTTGATTTTCGGAATCAACAATTGCGAAGGCCACCGGAAACAAGCCTGCAAAAAAATATTAGACGAAAACATAATTGGAGTACACATCATAGAGTACACATCTGAAAATTTGCGAACAGTACATATATATGTAAAAGATTCATTAAAAAAAATGTGACCTGAAATGTGACAAATTTTTTTGTTAGCAAAGAGTAAAGCATAAAATCTGATACATCACCTTTATTGCCATCTTTCGCGGTAGCAGCTAACAAATTCCCCTCGAATCTACCTTTGAGAAACGTGCCATCCAAAAAGAGTAACGGCCGGCAATGGTTAAACCCATCTATACATGCATGGAAGGATATAAAATATCGAACAAACCTCCTAGTTTGTTGGTGAAATTCAAGGTTAATGTAACTGTTTGGGTTCTTTTCCATAACGGATTCACTATACCACCTAAGTTGGTCGAATGACATAGCGTGATCTCCGTATACTACACCTCTTGCTTTCTCAACCCCTAACCACGCAACCCGGTAACTAATATCCAAACCGTAGTCATTTTTCAAATCGAAAACAATGTCCGTAGGACGCGTCAGTGGCTTAGCACACACTCGATTTGCGACAACGCTTGAAACCAAATCGGACCCCGTACGTGGGTTTGTATGTGTTTGAACAGCAGCTCCACAATTGTGCACACTATCCAACTTCTTAACGCATAGAATCCCGTTCAATGACAACACCCTCGCATGCACTGACCACACGCATCCTGTGGACTCAGCAAACTTACAAACCGCCGTAATGCAAACTGAATCATTCTTCAAATATTTGAATTGAAACCCGCGTTCAACGGCATACTTGCATAATATTTCCTGAAATTCACTAACGCCACCGGCGAAACATTGACCAACATGGGTAATCCCGAATGCCCACTGAGCAGACAAGAACGTCTTTGATTTGTTAGGACAATATGTTGGTAACAGATCCATCTAATCATCCACACCGAACGTTTGATTACCAAAATTGAACTTTTGACCTTCAAGACAATACGCACCCCCGTAGTTAACGCCCACCAGAACGTCCTGAATTTGAATAAGAACATCAAAATGTTTCAGCCCGAATGACTCCGCAAGGCACAACATGTTTTGGATATCGTCGTTGCTATCAACCTTAAACTTCTTATACCCAGGGACATCCCATAACATAGACACCGCATCCCGTACCAAGTTGTCAAACTTGCCACAAATATCATCGAGCAGCTGTGTGAATGTCATCGCTTGATGCAACCAAGCAACAACATTTGTTTGCCCGTAAGTGCACAACAACAACACACCATCCATACCTGGCACGCAAACCATACTTGAATCAATAGATGGCTAAAACGTACGACAATGAATGATTAATAACATAACACTGTACCCACTTTCAAAAATTACATTACCGACTAGGCTATACAAGAACACCCACTGACATCAACGCACAAACATTATACAAATCTTTACAACCACATAACATCAACAACACATTGTGCTACAGATATATCAAATACCCACAAGAAGCCGAACGTAATGTTAATTGAATCGACGTTGATGACACAACCATATATACTAATATTTACAACCACATAACATCAACAACACAACGTCCTTAATATATATGAAACAGTCAGAAGAATACGAAAGTGATGTTACGAGAACCGATTTTGATGTTGACGTAGTTAACACAGTAACATGCAAGACATACACAGTCACAAAAAACAAGGCAGAAAAATTCAAAGATCATGCAGACAAACCTATATCAAAAAAACGTTTTATACACCAAACTCTGAACCAACCGAATACCATCAACAAACAATGTACTGAATATATATGAAACAATCACAAGGAACACAAAAGTGATGTTGCCAGAATCGACATCATGTTGATGTAGTTAATACCGTAACATACAATACATACACAGCCAAAAAAAAAAATGCAGGAAAACCATATAATAGGGAGAGAACCACATAGCATCAACAAAACAATGTGATGAATATATTTTGCAACAACCAGAAGCACACAAACGTGATGTTACCAGAACCGACTTTAATGTTGATGTAGTTCATACCGTAACATGCAATACATACACAGCCACAAGAAATAATGCAGAAAAAAACACAAAACAGAGAGACAAACCTATCTCAGAAATCCGTTCGACACACCAAACTCTGAACCAATAGGACAAAACAATGAACATCAACGACTCCCCAAAACCCGTTTTCACCAAACCCTTGACTCCAGTAACAGTACCACTCCCCCAAATCAAATAACTGACTCCCCACCAATTTAGGAAACAAACATCCCACAATAGGGATACAATTGTAATCTGCAAATAATAAAAATTACGTAAATAACATTGCCAAAAAAAAATGGGACTAAATGGTGTATAAGAAAACATTTAGGACTAAATGGTTCCACATTCCAGAAAATAGGATTTATGGGTAAATTTTTCTAGTTTTTAGTTGTCAACTCAGCTTTTTTATCTTTTAATGTTTTCGGTGTTTTAAGTTTTTTTTTCTGTTGGTATTCTAATTTTTAAATTGTTTAATTCATCTTATTTTTCAAAGTTTTGTTTTTTTTTTTTTTTTTTTTTTTTTTTTTTTTTTTTTTTTTTTTTTTGTTCTAGTTTTTGAGTTGTAGTTTTGAACAAAATTTTAATTGTTCATTTTGCAATGTGTTTGTTTTCATTTCAAGCTGAGCAAATTCACTGTAGTTATTTTTAAGTTTTATTATTTCATTCATTTAATAGCAAATGCATTATGTTTGAAATTTTCATTTTTTTTTCTAATGTTTTGGGGGATTTGATCAAAACCCTTTCATAATAAAATTTTAATGCATTAAAAATAAGCACAAAAAGTTTTTCTTGAAAAGTTAAACACATATCACTATTACCAAAATATTTAACTTTAAAATAATATAACTTTTAATCTATATGTCGATTTTTAATAAAATTAGTATTTTTAGAATCATCTCATCAAGATCTATCAAATAAGATTCATATTGACTATGAAATTCTTAAAAAAATAAATAAATAAATAAATTATTACCATCAAAATTGATGTAAATAATAACATGTTACTTTGTTTGATAACAACATATTATTTTGTCTCACAGTAACATGTTATTCTGGTTTAGTTCATAGTAATATATTACTTTTGTAATATTGTCTAAGAAAAAAAATATATATTTTACTTTATCCTTACTAAATTATGTGTCTCCTCCTTAAAAGATTGATGAAACAAAATAAATTGAACTGTCATTTTTATTAAACAAGGGCCCGTTGGAATGATTTTGGCGAAATTTCCGTTTTACTTTCATATTGTTTAATTATGCTTGTATCTTGTTGTTTTTATGGGTGTTTTATTGGTTTATATATATATATATATATATTTGCGTTTTAATTTTTAAATTGTTGTTTCCAATTGTTAATAATAGTTTTTAGTTGTAAACTTAGCTTTTTTTAGCTTCTAATGTTTTGGGTGTTTTAATTTATTTTTTTTATTTTTTTTTTTGGGTATTCTAATTTTTAAATTGTTTAAACTCATCTGATTCTTCAAAGTTTTTATGGGGCTTCTTTTTTTTTGTTTTTTTTTTTTTGTTCTAATTTTTGACAATTTTTTAATTGTTCATTTTGCTATGTTTTTGTTTTTATTTAAAGCTGAGCAAATTCATTTTAGCTATTTTTAAGTTTTATTATTTCATTCATTTAACAACAAATGCATTATGTTTAAAATTTATCATTTTTCCCCTAATGTTTTGGGTGTTTTATGATTATTTTTTATTGTTTAATTAAGCTGGTATCTTCCTGTTTTTATGGGTGTTTTATTGTTATTGTTGTTGTTGTTGTTTTTTTTTTTTTTTTTTTTTTTTTTTTTTTTTTTTTTTTTTTTTTTTGTGTTTTAAATTTTAAATCGTTGTTTCCAATTGTTAATTCAATAATTTTTAGTTGTCAACTCAGCTTTTTTTACCTTCTAATGTTTTGGGTGTTTTAATTTTTTTGGGGGTATCTAATTTTTAAATTGTGTAATTCATCTGATTTTTCAAAGTTTTATTGGTGTTTTTTGGGGCTTTTTTTTTTTCGTTCGTTCTAGTTTTTGAGTTGTAGTTTTCAACTTTTTTTTTAATTGTTCATTTTGCTATTTGTTTTTATTTCAAGCTGAGCATATTCACTTTAGTTATTTTTAAGTTTATTATTTCATTCATTCATTCATTTAACAAAACAACAAATGCATTGTGTTTGAAATTTATCATTTTTTCCCTAATGTTTTGGGTGTTTTATGATTATTTTTATATTGTTTAATTGAGTTGGTATCTTCTTGATTTTATGGATGTTTCATTGGGTTTATTGGTTTATTGATTTATTTTATTTTATTTGTGTTTTAATTTTAAAATTGTTGTTTCCAATTGTTAATTTAATAATTTTTAGTTGTCAACTCAGCTTTTTTACCTTCTAATGTTTTGGGTGTTTTAAGTGTTTTTTTGGGGGTATTCTAATTTTTAAATTGTTTAATTCATCTTATTTTTCAAAGTTTTTATGGGTCTTTTTTTTTTATAGTTTTTGAGTTGTCATTTTCAACAATTTTTTAATTGTTCATTTTGCTATGTTTTTGTTTTTGTTTCAAGCCGAGCAGATTCACTTTAGTTATTTTTAAGTTTTATTATTTCATTCATTTAACAACAAAAATGAATTATGTTTGAAATTTATCAAATTTTTTTCTAATGTTTTGGGTGTTTTATGATTAGTTTTATATTGTTTAATTGAGACGGTATCTTCCTCTTGTTGTTGTTGTTGCTGTTTTTTTTTTTTTTTTGCTTTTTAATTTTTAAATTTTTTTTTACAATCGTTAATTCAATAATTTTTGCTTGTCAACTAAGCTTTTTTACCTTCTAATGTTTTGGGTTTTTTTTTTTTGGGGGGGGGGGTGTTGGTTTTTCAAAGTTTTTAAGGGTGTTTTATGGGGCATTTTTTTTAGTTCCATTTTGCTATGTTTTTGTTTTTATTTTAAGCTGAGCAAATTCACTTTAGTTATTTTTAAGTTTTATTATTTCATTCATTTAACAATAAATGCATTACAGTAATGTTAGAGATTCATATATTTATTTCACACACAATGATGTGGCATGGAGTTAGACTCACCATTATTACGTGTGTAACAAATCAAAAATTGACATATATCCTACCATATCATTGTGGGTAATTTTTGAGGCCCAAGGATCCCTGTCCCCAAAAATTCCTATCCCCATGGCCTCGTTTGTTTTCAGAAATAGAATGAAAGGGATTGATAGTGAAAGGATTAATAGTAAGGGAATTAAATAAAATTGTGTTTGTTTTAATGATAGTTGTTAGTGTAGGGGTTGTTAAATTATTTTTATATAAAATAAATATAAAATAAAATAAAAAAAATAAAATACAAAAAAACACCCACATTCACAGGTGGGATTTTTCTTCTCTATTCTGTCGCCGGTCTTTTCTTCTTGCCTCCGTCTTGGGCGGCCCTTGCCGGTGTTGCCTCCGTGTTTCCCACTCCACTGGGCATGATCACTACTCTCTGCTCCTCCACTGCAGAATATGGCGGACCTCCAAAACGGAACATCGCGGTGGCCTTCCGCTTCAGCTCCTTATTTTCCGCCTTTAGCACACTTATCTCTGCTCGCGCATCCTTATACATGCGTTGGAGCAGAGCCAGTTGGGCATTTAAATGCTGCACCTCATTTGTCCTACTCTGCAGCCGGTTTGACAAGTTTGTGACTGCCGTCATGCTTTCCACACATGCCTTCAAAGTATACTGATTGGCCTCCACATCCGACTGCACTGCCATTCTTTGCTCCACAGACCGCATCGGAAAGTTCAACGGAGGGGGATGAATCACTACCCTTTTTGGAAACAATGGATCATTGCTCCTTTTTGAGAGTTTCAAACATTTTCAGGTGCATTATGTTTGGAATTTATCATTTGTTTCTAATGTTTTGGTTGTTGTATGATTTTTTTAATTTCTAATTTTTATATTGTTTAATTATGCTTGCATAGCTTCTTGTTTTTATGGGTGTTTTATAGGGTTTTTTCTTCATTCTTTTTTTTTTTTTTTCTTTTTCCGTTCTAATTTGTAGATTGTTGTTTCCACTGGCAATTCAATTATTTTTTGTTGTCAACTCAGCTTTTTTACCTTCTAATGTTTTGCGTGTTTTATGTTTTATAGTTTTTTTTATATTTATTTTTATTTTTGTTTTAAAATTGTTTAATTCATCTGATTTTTCAATTTTTTATGGGTGTTTTATGGGGCTTTTCTTTTATTTTTAAGTTGTAGTTGTCTGCAATTACAGCATGGGGAGCAGTCATCCTGAAAGGAGGCCGGAGAAGGGTTCAATTTATGGGATCAAAGCCAGAGATTGGCCTCCTAAACCAGCCTCACGTAGGACGGCCACCTTCATCAAAGGCCTGAATTAGGCCTAAAACAGGGAGTCAGGGCCAAGTAGTGGCCTTTACAGCCAGCTTCGAAGATGGATTCGAAGGATGAAAGAAATAGTTCAACAGATGGGTCAGTAGGTTTGTGGGTACCTGAAATTCCAGATTAGTTTGTTATGCAGAACAAACCTAAGGAGATGTCTACCCAAAGAAATGTTGTTGGGAACCTAGGTAGGATGGTCAAACCTCATTTGGTGGCTCCAAACAATTAGGTATTGCTTAAGCACTCGAAAACCAAAGAACCAAATATCGTCCTAGTGATTTCTGGGTCCCAAAGAAAGAAGATCCAAGGAAGGTACACTCAATACCAAAAGGATCTGAAAGAAGGTGGAGAAAGTTCTTCATTGGTTCAGCTGAGGAGCCAGGCAGAAAGAGAAGAAGATTCGAAGTTAGACCATAATCTAAAATTGACTCTTTCAGACAAAAGGAGTTGTAGCAGGAAGCAATTGGCCAAAGTTCATTCCGAACTAAAGGCCAAGGAAAAATCCAGCTTGGTAGGATTGGAAAAAACTTTGATGGAAAGTGATAGTGGGATAGAAGATGAAGTCGTCCCAAGCCAGAGGAAGGGGATGGTTGAGGAAGAAATGTTTGAAGCCTTCATGGCTGAACAGACATTTTTGGTCAAAAAACCAACAGAAACAGACCATTCGAAGGAAGTTACTAATACAGAAGTGCCAGAATGCAGTATGGAGGACGCTTCTGAAATAATTGAACAAGTTGACCAAGAGGGAAAGCAGGCACAGCCAATCGTCCAATTTGGCTTGTTTCCTCCAGTGTCAGTGAATATGGTGCTTATATTACCACAGGAGTTTCAAGCTGAAGAGGAAAACCAAGGTCAAGAGATTGACCCAATTCCAATCTCCAGTGAAGACTCACAAGTAAGTATGGTGCAAGACGAATCTGAAGTAGCCACACCAATAGAAACTGAAGACGAAAGTGAGGAAGAATTAAGTATTAACCTCTCATACCTTTTTGAGTACTCCACGACGTCCATGACACAGCATGTCAAAACCTTGTATATCAAGGCCTTCTTCGATGGAATACAGATGAATCGGGTGCTGGTGGATTATGGGGTAGCAGTAATCTGCTTCCAAAATCTTCATTGAAGAAACTAAGAAAGAAGAACTCCAGACTAATCCCAACCAGTACAGTCATTGCTGGTTTCGCTGGAGACAAACAGATGGCCCAAGGTATTTTGCCCATCAACCTGAGTGTGGGAACTAGGGACTGCATGACAGCATTCTTCGTTATCGACAGCAATACTAAGTATAATGCTTTACTTGGAAGAGATTGGATTCACACCAACAAATATGTGTCTTCTTCTTTACATCAGAAAATCATGATGGCCTTGTGCATTAGAGAGACGGAGGAGATCAATGCAGATCCTCAACCCTTCATAGCTTGTGCAGATTTCGCAGAGGCCAAATTATATACTGAAGGAGTGGCACCACTCAGTATACTGAGAAAACCTGATGGATCAGCCGATGTGACGGCTGATGAAGAATTTGCACACCTAAAGCACTTGGTCCAGGAGAGTACTGATGAAGAGTTTGTCGTTAAGGATGACAATGATGCCTGGTTGTAGGCAAAGAGATGAAACCCAAGAAGCTAGGTCTTTGGCTCTAATTAAGTTCTCAGTATTGGATGTAAAATCAATAGTCCAGAAAATGCAAGAGCAAGAGAAAAAAGCCATGATGATTGGTTGTAAGAAGGAACAGCAACAGGTCAGATTTTTGGCCTTAGATAAATATTATGCTTTGGACATTGAAACAAAAGTCCAAGAGATACAGGAGAAAGAAGCCTTGTGGACAGACTTTGTCTATGAAGAGGAGGATAAAGATGTTGAATCAAAGAAGCTGGGAACATAACAAAGAAAGGAGATTGCTTCAAAGTTAGAAGGAATCAAAGAAGGAACATCGGCAAGTTCTCAGATACAAGACCCCTTGAAAGAATTCAATTTAGGGGAAGGTTCTATACAACAGCCCACCTATATAAGTGCTTGGTTGAATGCTCTTGACAGGGACCAGTTGTTGGTTGTTTTGAAGAAATATAAAGATTGTTTTGCATGGTCTTATAATGAACTACCAGGATTGGATAGGACATTAGTAGAACATAGGCTCCCTTTGAGGCCTAATTTCAAGCCATACAAGCAAAAACCAAGAAGAATGAGTCCAGAAGTGATTCAGAAAGTTAAGGAGGAAATTCTTAGACTCCTCAAGGCAGGCTTTATTAGGACAGCCAAGTACGTTGAATGGCTATTTAACATTGTGCCTGTAATTAAGAAGAATGGTAAAATGAGGGTATGCATCGATTTCAGAAACTTGAATCTAGCAACTCCAAAACATGAGTATCCTATGCCTATAGTAGATTTGTTGGTAGATAGTTCAGCAGGGCATCAAATTTTATCAATGGTGGATGGGCACTCTGGTTATAACCAAATCTGCATCGCAGAGGAAGATGTCCATAAGACAGCATTCAGATGTCCTGGGAATATTGGCACATTCGAATGGGTTAAAATGCCATTTGGTCTGAAGAATGCTGGGGCTACATATCAGAGGGCTATGAACACTATCTTTCATGACCTCATTGGAGGGTATTTAGAGTGTTATATTGATGACATTGTAGTGAAATCTCAATCCATGGAAGAACATTTGTTTCACTTAGAAGCAGCTTTTGAAAGAATGAGAAAGTTTAAGTTGAAACTCAATCCTCTTAAGTGTGCTTTTAGCGTGTCATCTAGAAACTTCTTGGGCTATGTAGTACACAAGAAAGGAATACAGATTGACCAGAATAAAGCCAAAGCTATCATTAAAGCCAGACCTCCATCAAGTAAGAAAGAATTACAAAAGTTCCTTGGACAGGTTAATTTTCTTCGAAGGTTCATGTCTAATACTGCAGGGAAAACTAAAGTATTTTCTTTGTTGTTAAGGCTAAAAGATGAAGAGGAATTTGTGTGGACAGCAGAGCATCAAACTGCTTTCGAAGGAATCAAAACCTACTTGGCCAAACCTCCAGTGCTGATGCCACCAAAGGGTGCTAAGCCCTTGAAGTTGTACATAGCTGCAGTAAAAGATTCATTGGGAGCTTTCTTAGCCCAAGATAATGAGGAATGCAAGGAGCAAGTTGTTTATTACCTTAGTAGATTTTTAAATTCTTGTGAATATAAATACTCAACTGTAGAAAAGCTGTGCCTTGCATTGTATTTTGCTGCAATGAAATTAAGATACTATCTTTTGCCTACAACTGTCTTGGTAATTGTAACCACAGATTTGGTTAAATATATGTTATCTAGGCCCATGTTGAGGGGAAAAATTAGCAAATAGATACTAGCTTTATCAGAATTTGATCTAGAATATGTCTCCCAAAAGGCAGTTAAATGACAAGTTTTAGCTAATTTTTTAGCAGACCATCTATGCCAAACAGAAAGTCAAGAGATAATAGAACTTGGTATGGGTAGTATTGAACTATGGCAAATGTGGTTCGATGGATCAAAAGCCAGCGGTTTAACTGGAATTGGTGTAGTGATTAAGTCACCACAAGGAGTAGAGACCACACATGGTTTCAGAGTGGATGAAATTACTTGTTCCAATAATCAAGCTGAATATGAAGCCTTAATAATGGGACTGGAAATACTTTTTGGATTACAAGCTCATGCAGTTGACATATTTGGAGATTCTCAATTGGTAGTTAACCAGGTGAAAGGGATTTTCAAATGTCAAAGCATAAGAATGTTGTCATACTATGTTGCTGCATTACATCTGCTTTCTCAATTTCAGATAGCAATGTAACTCATGTCCCAAGATTCTTGAATAATAAAGCTAATGATGCGGCTCAAAAAGTTTCGAATTTCAAGATAAGGGATAATATTCGAATGGATATAAGCCAAACAACATATCAAAAAGTAATACCACCCTTGAATAAAAGGAATATGGTCCTAGAAGTCAATCATAATGACTTACAAGAACAAGATTGGAGGCATCCAATAATGCAGTATCAGGCTGGCCCATCTTCTAAAGCCAACAGAAAAATTAAATTGCAGTCTATGTAATACATAATATATGGTAATGCTCTCTACAAAAGAGGGGGAGATGGGTTATTGTTGGAATGTTTAGGCCCAAAGGCAGCATTGACAGCTATGGCTGAGGTTCATGAAAGCATCTGTGGTGCTCATCAGCCCGGTGTGAAGATGAGATGGCTGTTTCGAAGGCATTCCTACTATTGGCTAACTATCCTTAAAGACTGCATAGAATATGCAAGAGGTTGCCAGGCATGCCAAAAGCATGGTACAATAAGGCACGTGCCCATAACTGACCTGCATGCAGTTGTGAAGCCTTGGCTATTTAGAGGATGGGCCATGGATATGATGGGAAAAATACACCCACCCTCTTCGAAGCATCATTGTTTCATCTTAGTGGCCACTAATTACTTCACTAAGTGGGTCAAAGCTAAGCCATACAAGGCTTGAGACCAGACTGAAGTCATTGGATTCATTAAGGATTTAATCCATAGGTTTGGTATCGCACAGACTATAACTGTTGATAATGGGACTGTATTTGATGGAAAAATGGTAAAGTCTTTTGTGACAAAGTTTGGAATTAGCCTTGTTAATTCCACCTCTTATTATGCACAAGTCAATGGTCAGGCTGAATCATCCAATAAGTCTTTGAAAAAAGGAATACAGAAAGTTGTGGAAGACAATCCTAGGGATTGGCATAACTTATTGTTGGATGTATTGTGGGCTTATAGAACTTCTCCAAGGTCAAGCACAGGAATCACTCCTTATGCCTTAGTATATGGGCATGATGCAGTGCTACCTGTAGAAATTAATGTTAAATCCTTGAGGGTGAGATGCCAAAACCAGTTAGATCTTGAACAATACCATTAGAGTATGTGCTTGGAGTTAGAAAGTATAGATGAAGATAGAATTTTGGCATTAAATAGCATTCTTTTCCAAAAAAAGAAAGCAGCCAAAAACTATAATAAGAAAGTCAAACACATAGGCTTTGATGAAGGTGATTTGGTATGGAAGACAATACTCCCAATAGGGAATAAAAGCCATAAGTTTGGCAAATTGTCACCTAATTGGGAAGGACCATATCAAGTTCATAGAGTCCTGCCTTTTGAAGTATACCATTTAAGAAATTTGAATGGATATGTGCATCCCAAAAAGATTAATGGCAGATATCCGAAGCCTTATTATCCAACCATGTGGGAAACACAAGGAATAGAATAAGTACTAAATAAAAGAGCATGAGAACACTTCAATGATAAATAAGAATTTATTTCATAAAGAGTCAAATACATGTAGCCATAGATTGGCCCAAAAGTCAGTACATTGTTTAAATTGTTCTTTTACAATAGATGCTCTATTCTTGAGGGATGGAAACAATTGAATGGCTGCAGTCATCTCTTGCTTTTGATCAGTTAGCTCTTGATTAGTGATTTGCAACTTGGTAGTAGTTCGATCCAAAGCTTGGTTAACTGTTGATAATTCTTCCTCAAGTTAATCCTTCTTTTCCAACAGTTGAGCTCAAAATTGGGAGATAGAGGAATGTTGTTCTTTTAGTTCTGACACTTCAGCATGAACTTTAGAAACAAAACTCTGATCTCTCAACAACTTCTCCTCTACAGCTTTAGCAGCATGACAAATGTTGATGTAAAAATCAATGGTGGCTGCCACTTGAGACAAATGACCTGAGACAACCATGTCCGATTGCTCAACAATCTTGTAGCACTGGAGGAAGCCATTTCTTATTATAGGCCTCTGTAAGGCTTCGAAAGGGATCCTCGAAAAGGATGTCAGCAGCTCTAGACAGCTGTCCAAGTCTATCGGAGGCAAAGAAGTCTTACTACTGGTGGAAGAGCTCTCAAAAATTTCTAGCAGAGAATCAACCAGAACTAATGGCTCAGTCTCATTGCTAGCTATTGGAGAAGTGGAATGTATGTCAAAGAGACTAGCTAGTCTAGCTTCGAAGATGTCCACCTCATCCGTGAACATGAGAGGTGCAGAAAAAGCTTCGGTGGAAGGAAAAAAGGACTGCATAAGAATAGGAGAAGTAGGTGGAGCATCCTTAGCAGTCTCTATAGTTTTGGCTACTAGTTGGTCAAGAGAAGAAAGACTGGAGCTAGGCAAAAATAATGGATGATGGATTGGAGAGCTACCAATACCTTCTCTATAGGAATCAGCTACCATCAAAGGTGAAGTAACAACTGGAATTTCCTTAGAAGGGGGAGGAGAAGTAAAGCTCGAAAAACAATTAAATTGCGTAAAATCGAAAGACAAATGAAGGAGGTATGGAGTTAAGCCAAAAGGAAAATAAACAGGAATGCTTGGCCGCAATGAGGGTATGAAGAATATAGGCTTAGGAAATAGGAGTATTATCTGAATAGACATCACATTTTGCAATTGATCAACTTCAACCGAAACTAAGGGAGTCCTTATTTTGAGAATAGGCTCAGTAATTGTCACTGCAAAGGAAGAGGTAAAAAACAATGTTAAGTCTCAATATCAACAATTTGGGAAAAGAAAGTAGAGATATGAAAGAAAATTACTAGTTTCAGAGGTGGTGACAATGACGGGAGAATTATGAAGGGAATAATGCTCAGCAGTGTGTTGCCTTCTCATTGTTTCCCTCTGGGTTGCATCAGTGGCAGCTGCTTCATCCCTTAGTAATTGTTGCTGTCGCCTTTTCTCAACTCTTTGAAAAATAATTATTTCTTTGGAATGTTCCTTCTCTACTACTTTGGCAGCTGCCTCATGAGTGGGGTCTTCGACCAAATCAAAAGGAGAGACAGTCATCTTCTTTTTCTTTTTTCTCTGTATTGGTATTTCCTACTCTTTTCAATCTCTCTCTCTTCAATTTGAGATTCAGACTTTTCAAGAGTGAGTTCCTCCTCCACTACTTTGGCATCTGCCTCATGAGTAGGGTCTTCGACCAAATCAGAAAGAGAGGCAATCATTTTCTTTCTCTTTTTTCTCTGTAATGGTATTTCCTGCTCTTTCTCAATCTCTTTCTCTTCCATCTGAGATTCAGACTCTTCAGGAGTGAGTATGAGCTTCCTTTTCTTTTTCTGTTGATGCTTGTCTTTGAGAGTAGCTAAAGCTTCAGCTCTGTTAGGAGATTCTTCTTGTGGAGATCCTACACCAAGAAGTATGAATGTAAAGAAAACAAGCAGAAAAGTCTAAAAGAAAAGAAACTTCAAGATACATACCCTTTTTAGAAGCAGCTCTAGTAACTTTGGAATGAGGGGGTGAGACTGTAGGAACGGTCCTGGTAGTTGTAGAAAGAGAGTGGATGTTCCCGGCTTCTTTTGGTTTAGCCTTAGAAGGCACTCCTAGCCCTATCAGTAAATCATGAGGGTGTATTGCTAGGCGCACTTCCATATTGGCTGTCCACCAATTTTGAAATCTTTTCAAAGCCAAGCCAGAGGGAATGAAGGGGACAAATTTGAACTCACTCAAATCTTTCAACAGTTTAAATGTTGTTTCCTCTAGTTTGGATTTGGATACTTTTAGATCTCTGGCTGTGAGATGGACATTCGAGAGACTGCAAAGTGGAATGGGAATTCCTTGAGTAAGCCCAAATTGCCTGGCAAACTGAGAAGGGCAATATACCTCAGATATGCATTTATAGGCTCGAAGGTTTAAAGTACCAATGAACAATTCCCTCGACAACAAAATGAAAGCGCACATATCTTTGTGTGGTAGGATGGAACACTCGTTATCAGCCAAGGATGTTTGCAGCCAAGTTGGTTCTTTGTTGGCATCAAAGGGGCAAAAGAAGGTGGCAGCTGGAGAAATCAGAAGTTGATGAAAAAAGGTAAGGTAGTAGGCAAAGGAAGCAAGATAAAGAGCAACTCTAGCATACTTTTCCCCATAAGTGCTAGGATCCTGAACTAGGAATTTTAAGCATTTGGGATGTAAGTCAGTAAAGTAAGTAAAGAGTCAGAGTTGGAGCACCCAAAGAGGACCTCCTTGGTTGATATCAAGAGGTTTCTCACAAAATTGGGAGCAAGCTTTATAAGCATGGCCTAAGAGATAAGGGGCCAAGGCTATGCGTTTCTTCAAAACAAAGGCCTTTGCAAGTGGGACGAACTCAGGCATGATCCGCTGAGATGATGTACAGAAGAGAAATTTACACAACCAGTATAAAATAAAGGAAAAGAGTTCTCGATCTCTCACGGGGCCTTCCTTTTTATTTTCAGCCTTTACAAAATCACTGAAGGAGGAATTTAAGGGTGAAAGGGAAAACTTAACAGAAAGGTTTGGGTAGTTGGGTGTAAAAGAAGAACCAAGTGGTGAAAGCCCTAAGAGATAGCAGATATCAAGAACTGTCACGACCCAAACCCGCCCCTATGGGTTTAGCACCGTAACCGGTCAGTAATCCGAGATTACCGAAGGCCTGCTTAGCAGTAATACAGTAAAACAGAGTACAGGGGCACGGCGGAAGCCAAAACAGTAAATAAACAATGTCCAATGAGCTGTGACAGTCTATATGCAAAAGACTTTTTCATACATATATGCAGGCAGTGACAAAACAGTATGTACATATATACAATCATTCAGTTCAGGGATCTAATCCCTATTAAACAGTACAGTAACAGGCTATACAGTTATACAAAACAGATACGGAGACAGACGGGGAAATTAAAACACCCCTAAGCTATAACTTGACAGGCTCGGAACCTCGCAGTGAGGCACAGTATTTGGCTTGACAAAACTGGAGTTTACCCCGACGCTTCTAGCTGCGGTCTGGTGCCTATACACCTACATATATATATATGAGTAGTGAGTTAAAGCCTAGTGAATAATGTAATGCGTAAAGGGGTTAAGAATAAATGTACTTATAGTAATGAAAACAGTTCGTTAATTCAGTATATCAGTCATTCAGTCATATGTGGTACATCTATTAGCATAACAGTACAGTAAACAATAAGTCTTAAAAGACCGAACAGTAAATGATGGCCATCAATCAGTAAACAGTAGTGGTTCCAACAAGGGAACCGACAGAGATCTCTGTAACAGTAACAGTAAACAGTAGTTGTTAAGGATGCCACAATACAGTTCAGAATATAGGACATACATTCATTCAATTAACAGTATCAGTTCAGAAAGCAGTGCAGTTCAATTGTTCAGAAGATAATCATTTTGAACATATCTTTACACAGTTGTTACTCACAGAGTTCTGGGCTACAGTAAAGCTAGAGCGCGTCCCCAGTCGCCAACCCTACATAGTTACAGATTGAACACACACTAAGCTACATAGTTGGGAAAATAATAACTTAATTCCTAATTTGCATTGGTGTGTTCTACATCTATATCCTCATTAAGATGCCTTAAACTAGGCCTAATAATGCCTAGGATGAGATGAGGATGCAAAGATGCACTTTAAAAGCATTTTCAGAATTTTCAGAAAACAGGGGTCACGCTCGAGCGTAGGTTACTCCGCTCGAGCGGACATGCAGACAAAGGTTTCCGCTCGAGCATAGACGTACCCGCTCGAGCATTCTGTAAAACAGTCAAAAGTGCTAGTTTGCTGAATATCACGCTCGATTAGGCGCTCGACACCCGCTCGAGCGTCAATTATTCTGCTCAAGCGGACATCAAAACAGTGCAAAGTACTGGGAGCACGAATTTCACGCTTGAGCGCCAGTCACCCCGCTCGAGCGTGAGTTCAAAATCTGGAATTCCCAGATTTGAACCTCAAGCTCAATTTCAACTTTTAAAACATAAATTTCGATCCTCTTGGGCTAGTTTGCTGGAAAACACATCAAAACTCATAGTTTAACATGATTCAAAGCTCAATTGTAAAATCAAAACCCCAAAAGAAGATCAATTCAACTCAATTTCAAACCAAAACTCAAGAACATAATTCAAACATAACATGCATGAATTTAAACCATTTCAAAGCTTCAATTTCATGCTCTAATGAACCAATTCTTTCAAAGACAAGGTGAAAACATGGTTTATGATCAAAACATGGACATGCATGTGGCAAATTTATGAAGAACAAGCTCTAAAATACAAGAGTATACCATACATGCAATAATTAAGCTTCAATTCAACACTTTTGAACCAATTCATGACTTAACTCTTTAATCTACCATGATCCATGCTAGAAGGGACTTAAATACACAATTAAGAGAAGGAAATTCATACCTAGGTTCCTCAATTACAAGTCTAGAGGCTCAATAATGCACTTAAGCTTTCAATTCCTCAAGATTCAAGCCAAGTCTCTATGTTGAATTCACTACTCTCGCTTTCACTCTCTCTTGGTCGGCTAGAGCTCTCAAATAAGGCTGAGGAAATGTTTTGGTTCAATGTATACAAGTCTCAAAATGTATAAGGTAGTGGCCACTACGTGGCACTAATGTAATTAAGTAAAACTATGCAATTTAACACCATTTAGCCTAATTTAATCATACCAAATCACATTTTAGATAAATACACCATAAAATCATAATAATTCCAATGAACACAAATCATCAATCAATTTCAGATTTGGCCACCGATAAGGCCTTCAATTGGCAATTTAAACACAAAGGCATGACCAGATAATCAAACAGTCAACAGATAGTCATACAATTAAACAGATATACTTAATCAATTCAATTCCAGATTTCAATTAGTCAGTTCAGTACTTCAATCAATTCAGTTACCAATCATAATCAGTCTCAGTTTAGTAGAAATCAGTGGTTAATCGGTAAACAGTGACGAGGGTTGTTACAAGAACGGTGGGGGCCATCATACCACACCGAAACTGAAAAAAGTTAAAAGCCATATTCCAAAAACAAAGAGCTGCAGGAATCAAAAAAGGGTCTTCAGGAATAATAAACCTGGAAAGACGAAGGGCGTCGAGAATACAAAACTCTTGCAGGTCACATTCTCTTGTAGGCACAACTCTGTCATACCATTCCTCCCACTTAGCCCTCAATGTCGGCCAGCAACGATGAGGTCGGTTCATTCTCCAATTTCCCCAATCGAGCCCCCCTTCATAGAGAAGAAAGTGGTCCTCCAAACAAGAGTATAAAGTTGGAAGTTGAGGGGGAGCTTCTCGAAAGATGGGACCAAGGACATATTCTTGTTTGTCGCTATGTCGAGGACCAAAGAGGCATCCGTCTGTGGCACTTGACCCATCAGCTGTAAATTTGGCGATCTCTTACTCAATACATCTCTTCAAAGCCATTGTTTGGCTTATACGATAGCCAGTTGGTGCTTTCAGAGAAGAAGAATCCATTGGTGGCAAGCAGCAAGAAAGAGAGGGTTAATAGAGGGGAAGGGTTTGTGTGTTGAGCAAACGAGTGAATTCAAAGCACGAAATAAAAGGGTTTTAAAACCTTTGTGTCTGGAAAATATATCGTGGAATTCGTAAAGAAGTACTAAAAGTACGGATGCGAAGAGTTTCCCTCAATATTGATAATTTCTGGAGGGAAACACATCTCAAATACTAATGTCAGCTTCGAAATAAAATATTTGGCTTCGAAGCCTTGGCGTCAAAATGAAATGACAAACGGCTTCGAATGTTGAAAGCTTACTTCGAAGCACATTCCATGCCTCACGGTGAAAGAATGTTTAGACATTTGTGTATTTCAAAAGGATTAAGAACCTGTTTTATGGTTTCTTAGTGAGAACAAATCCTTCGAAGCAAAACTTGAGATCCCTTAAGGGTGAAAATTGTTGTTCAAAGTATCAAAACCAATAGTTGGTTTGATAATATACAGAAGAGATTGTTTTTTCGAATTAAAACAGTGTAGCCCTTGATAGGGGCTTCTATATTTTTGAAAGTATGGACTGTTGTTCGAAGCAAAAATGGTCAATTTAAAACTGATTGATCATACTAACCATATGGCCTTATGTTGGATATGATTAAAACAAGCTTTAAAGGGTAAGATTGTTAAATTCAAAGCAATGATTCTAAATCAGCAAAAGTTGTCAACTGGATTCCATGAATTGGAGAAGTTCATGTTGGTTTTTCAGTGTTTCATTAGAGATGATTGAATCCAGATTCGAAGAATAAGATTATTGAGTTCGAAGCCCTAAATTTGCTTGTAAAGACAAACGGAGATAAAGTCAAACCATACCAAACAAAGAGAAAAGTCTTAATTGTATTGAAACAACAGTAATTATATCAAAAGGCCCTCTTTGGGTACAAATTCGAGTTCATAAAAGTAAGGAATAGAATAAATAATAAGATCTTAGAATTTAGTCCAGTTATGGTTAATAAATTTATGTTCCTTTTTTATTCTATCCTCTATTTTCTCCAGGTTTGGCTGTTGAAGTTGATGTGCTTTCACTTGATAAAAGAGTTCTTCAGCTTTTCTTTCGAACGCTGTTTCTTTTAACCCTTATTCCAACTCATCCATATCCAAGTCATCTCAATACGCAGAGTCTTTATTCTTGAAGTCATTGTATTCTTCGATGAGGTTCTCTACTTCGTACTGGGTATGAACTCGAAGGGATGAGAGTTGGTTCAAAGATTGGGTGGTAGCAACAGAAGTCCGATGCCAATGAAAAAGCAACGGGAGTTGGTCCAAAAACATTTGGAGTTCTGCTTGGGCAATGGGGTTGAGGACGTGACCCTGAGCCATAATATCACAAGCCCATCGAAGGTTCTTGAGAGGAACATCATCTTCAAGAACATTGAAAGGCAAGTGAGAAAAGGCCACAAGCAGAAGTTGGGCTTGCTTTCGCTGAGCTGGAGTAGGGGGAGGTAGAGGCTTATAAGGAGGAAAAACCTTGTCTGCAGAGAGGGTAAGCCTCAGTCTCTCTGTCCAGTAGGGATTTTGCGGAGGAGGAGGTATAGAGGCTTCCATTTCGAAAAAAGGGGAAAACCGAGGGGCATTAACATAATCAAGCCAGTCAGAAGAGCAAAGCCTCACCTTCTGGGCTAAGAACGATGGGTTATACCCTTGTGCCTCTTCTGGGCGTCGGGTAGCTTGGACTATCTTTGTAGGCATGGATGATGTGTACCATGCTACAAGCAGATTATCCTCTAAACTGCGTCGGCGGTCGATGGGCACGTAAGGATAAACCACCGAACTTTGAGCATCAAAAGGGAATTCTAGAGGATCAGTGAACTCGACAAAGTGATGATTAACTCGCTTCCTTAACTCACATGCCTCAGGTTCTGACCAGCTTCTCCAACCAGAAGCCCCATAAAAAGAAGAAGCCACAGCCTCATCCCATGCAGAAGATTGTGGATTAGGGGAAGTGCTTCCAATGTCCATTTTTGCAAAATTTTGGGTTAGAGCAAGTGCATAATCCAAAGGTTGATAGTTTGCAAAAGCTTCCATGACTTGAATATAGGAAGGTGGGTAAAGGTGGCTAATCAATGCATGTAGGTTTTTTCGAGGAAGAACAGCATCATCAGATGACTCCTCGTATACTCGATCAATAGAAGAGGGAATTGATTTGGCCATAAAAGATGTATCAGTCTGTTCGAATACTAAGATGGTGGGGATGTTCAAAGGATTAAAAGAGAATTTAATGCAAATGATGAATGACAGTTGCATTTTTAGAAGAATGCAAAGCCCATGCACGTTCTAAGACGTGGATAAAAGACCTTGATCCACTAATATCACCAAGTATTGGGTATATTAGTGCGGGAGGTAATGTTGGCTACATATTTTGTATAAGCCAGTTACAATTCAACACGTGGCAGGTTGAGGGTAATATGGGAAGACAACTCAAACATTCGATCGTGATCGTACACGTGGCAGTTAATATTGGTTTTCATAAGATCTGCGTAGTACTGGATCAGCAAGGAGATACAAAGTGATGTGGTTTCAACGGTTACTCACATTTAAATTCAAAAATCATGAGGGAAGCCTAACTGCAGGTATTGGCATAGTGGAGCTAACTATAAGGCAACATGATCAGCGATCATGGATGAGCAGTTCGACGATTAGAAGTGCAATTCGATGGTTATCCTTGAGAAGTATAAATAGGAGAGAAGGCCCCAGAAGAAGGCCCAGACTCAGATACTGAAAACCAGTTTTATTCTACTTTATTTCTTTTCCAGTTTTACATTTCTTGTTCTTTACATTTCTGTACTTCAAATTCCTGCACTGCATGTCGTTTATAGGAGTAGTTTTCAAGTAGCTTGTTGCTGTAAACCCCTACGAAACTGATTCAGATCTTTGTAAGTCTTTCATTTTGCTTAATGAAATACTACAACTGTTCTTCATTTAATCATTGTTTGCTTAATTCTACTAAACAAAGCCACCAATAAAAGTCATCTTTATTAAGACTGAAAGAACTAAAACACAAACGTCTGATAATTGGCTGGCAATTAACATTCTGTAAGGATTGATTGATCCTTACTGGCACGCTCACAATTACAAATATAACATTCGAAAGCCAAAAAAGCCAACACATCTATTATTTATGAGGTTAAGCACGTTTAATTTATCATTTTTTTAAATGTTTTATTTATTTATTTGTTGTTTCCAATTGTGAAATTTGATTGTTTTTGCTGTTAATTTATCCTTCTCCTTTTTTTTCTCTTTCTTTTCTTTTTTTTTTAAGTATAATTCCAGTTTGGAGTTTAAATCAACGATTTCGAGACACCTGGCAATCCCTTAAGGTGTACATGTAGAAAAAATTAACAAAAACTTGAATGAAATGACTAAATTGAGAATTAAAGTATAGGGACTTTCTTTTGTTTACAAAATTTTAAGTTGTTGTTTTGAACCGTTAATTTAATTATTTACTGCTGTTCATTCAGTCCCCCCCTCTCCCCCATTTTTGGTTTTTTCATTGTTTAAAAAAAATTAGGGTGTTTTATGGTTTTCATTTTTGGTTTTAATTTTTAAATTATTTGATTCAGCTAGTTTTTTCATTGTTTTGATTTTTTTTTTCCCGTGTTTTAATTTTTATATAATGTAAATTTTAGCTGTTTTTTAATTGTTCATTTGATGTGTTATTGTTTTTATTCTAAACAGAGCAAATTCATTTTTGTTATTTTTTATGTTTTACAGTATTATTTCATTCATTTAAGAACAAATGCATTATGTCCCCGTAAATACATATTGATATATAGGATATAGGACTTTTGATTGATTACTATAAACATGTGATATAACTGATACACACACATACTTCTCAGAAAACCACACACACACACACACACATATCTATATATATATAACACATAACTGGCCTTTCCCAACCCTAATAACATCTCCAAAACTTATCACATGACATAATATAGATATAGTAAGCATGGATGCTTTCAGTTGGGTATGAGTTTGAAAGGAGGCTTGACAAGTGCTGGTGCTGGATCATAATTTCCATAGTCTTTCGTGTTTGCTCTCAGAAGCCTTTCGTGTATTATTATTGCAATTGTTGTAGTCCCTTCTTTCTTGTCGTGTAATTGCTCCGTCATCACTTCCTATGAAAAAAACAACGAAGAGGGATTAGAATTATTTTGAGACTGAAATTGTATTTTGGTTTCTTTTCTTTCAATATATGAGCCGTGCTTGAAGCTTTTGTTTAGTATATATGACTCTTGGCCTTATAAATATTGGTTATAAATATTGGGCATAGCGGTGATATCAGAGAGATGATAATGATAATGATGAGTTAAAACCTCATGATTTGTTGCATCCACATCCTTGGCCAAGTTGTTAACCAATCGTCGGCCTGCAAAGGCAACATATTTAAGCATATGATTAATAACTGAAAAAACTTAATAATAACAAATTCAAGAAAAAACAACCCAAAAAATGAAACACAATTTGCATATCATGTGACTTTTAAGGTTTGTCGGATGATTGTTGTTTGGCCATGTTAAATGTAGAAATATGAGTCTTTCCTAGCTTTTTTATTTGAATTTTGTACAACATGTAACACAACTCAAATCCAATTGACTGCATATCAAGTTCATTTGCTCTTCTTTCTCTTTGTTAATCAAAGCAATATGGCATCTGTTGACAGTGCTTTTAAATAACAGTATCGAGACACATATTAATATAAGACAATATCGCTAACATATATATGTATTAGGAATTTGTAATACCTAACTAAGATTAGTGAAATATGAAACGCTGAAAGAAACAAACATATAGAAAAGATAAAAAGAACACATGGTTTATTATGTGATTCACCACAAACTAGGACAACACGGCTGCTGTGGCTTTTGTTATTATAAAAAAGTTACTTACAGATTTTTAGATATAGCCACCTCCCTCACATCAAAATACCAAAATGCATTTTACTTCAAAATTCGTTGAGTGGTTTAGCACTTAGCAGGGTCTACACTACCGCAACAATATGAAGTCTAAATTTCAAAGAAATACAAGAAATCATTTAATATTTAAATACCCACCTGCAAATGAAGTTGATAGAAGTGATGATGAAATGATGAGGAAGAGGAGACTAATGTTCTTAAGCATCATGACACCCATGTTTCTACAAATTTGATCTTCCCAAGTTGGATCTCTTTTTGCTCTATGAGGAGAGAGAATAGAACAAATGATGCTTCCTTTAGTATATTGTGAGATTAAATTTACTAGTAGTGGCAGCCTTGGAGATGAAAATAAGGTTGATAGTTTATTGCAAAGAATGCAATCTTTATATGCTTTTATAGTTTTAAATTCAAAAACTAGAAAAAGTTGAGGGAGACCACTTTTCTGTTTGTTGGGGCACTAAGTCTAAGGAGTTAGTGGATTAACATATCTAATCAAGCTAAAAGTAAGAGTGTAGTCTTCAATGAAAATTATCATAATGCCCCTTAATTATTGGGGCAAAAGTTTCCCAAGTTTTGAAATATTTACTTTGCATGTTGCAAGAGAATCCTTATTATAAGATATACACCTTAAATTCTCGAGGTGACACTCGAAAGTGAGACTCTTACTCATTAATTTTGAGTTATCAGTTTTATGACTTTACCCTTGATGGAGAGAGTGCTTGCGGATTCCTGTGTTGAAATCATTTTTGTTTGGCACTTTTTGTTTTGTTTGGCTTTGGTGTTCACAAGATTGGCTAATTCTCAAATGCGCTAACCTAGTTGAGATGCATTTTTTAACGATGATGCAACTTCCACGTTCGCCTTTTATTGGTGTAATCATTTTGTACTCTTTGCATCCCTATTTTACATCAATATAAAAACGAACAAAAAAAATTCTCCTGTTGTAATGCCTTCATTGTCGAGCCCGTCTATGTCTTGTCTAACTCCCAGTGAATATGGACTCCTAGGATCATACCGCAGAAGGTTACCATCATGCTAGTCAACCCCTTCAATTTATTTATTTATTATCTAAAAAAATAAAGCACCTTGAATGAGAACCGTCACCTCTCAAATATTTTTATGAAAGAGAGCCATTACGTTTCAAGTCATTCATTTTATTGATATTTGTTTTGCAAAGGCTCTCTGATGTGCGTAATTGGATCCAGATGATATAGGATATGCTTATCTGGGTAATCAGCTGAAAATACCAGTTTGAGCCACTATTTTGGGAGAAATCCACATATCATTTAGATGTCCAATTTATTTTATTTTTTTTCCTTCAAAGGTGTCCAACTTGGTTTTTGAGCTAATATATGATCTGTTTGGCATTGTTTTCATTTTTTGTTTGTTTTTCTTGTTTTCACAAAAAAAAAAAAAGGCTGAAAAATATAGAACACTCATCGTTTTCATATTTGTGCAAAAACAATTTTCAAAATTCTGCAATTAACTTAAAAATATTTCATAAAAAATAGTGTTTCAACAAATAGTTTTTTTTTTTTAAACTTTAAAAAAAAAAAAAATTAGTCAAGCAAGCATTCCGTACTTATTCAGCTTGTTTGGTTCCAATTTTCAAAAAAATTTACTTTTTTATTTTTCATATTTTAATGTTTTTAATTAATTTTTTTAATATTTTAAGTAATTTTTTTTAATTTTTAGACACACTTAACATAGACACACTTAAAAAGTATAATATTTGTGAAAAAAATCTTTAAAAAATACACTAAATACCAAAAAATAAGAAAATTTAATATATTTTCATATTTTTGTGTATTTATTAATTTTTTAAAATATTGTTTCATAAATATTTTACTATTTAGATACATCTAAGTAAAGTGCATTTAAAAAAGTAAAAAAATTACTTAAAATTTAAAAAATATTTACTAAAAACAAAAAAAACACAAAAAATAAAAAACTGAATTCAAAAAAATGAAACCAAATACATTGATTATTATTTTTGTTTCTGAAAAATAATATGCACCCCCAACAAGCCAGATATTGTGGTGTCGCTTTTGGATTGTTACATACAAGGATTTTTTACTGAATTTTCTAACCGCTAAACATAAAGGCATGAGTCCCACATATATTTATTAATATAAATTCTTTTTTTCTTTTTTCTTTTTTTCTTTTTTTTTTTGTATCTAGTAGTAATAAAATCTATTGAAAAATCTGTTCATTTATAACTTCACTTAAATAATAACAATAATAACAACACCCACCCACACGACAATTAGGGGTCCTTCAGTCATTTTGAGAATTTGAGCAATAATGCATATTGGGGAAATTCTATTTTCACACACCAAATCTCCTCAATCCACACACTTAATGAATTTTTCTTATATTACATTTTTATTCTAAAATAAAAATACTAAAATATCCTCATGTTTTCAACCTAAACCCTAATTCTCAAACTAAAACACAATTGTGCCGTCTGTGGTCATTAGCCTCCACCTCCGGTGAACTTTCTCCACCGCCACTGTCACCACATGTTGGGTTGCAAGATTTTGTACCCTGTTGATTATTTTGTTTTTTGTTTCGATGAATACTAGCTAAAATGTGAATGATTAATGAATTTTGGGTCTATTTCATAATTTCTTGGAAAGTCAAGAATCTGGTTTAGATGTTTTGAGTTGTGAGTAAGTGAGGGATAAATATAATGGACAGTTTTGGGAATGGTGCAAGTGGATGCAATTCTAAAACCTTATGTGATTCTCTTGAAGGACTTGAAATTCATTGAATCTGGCAAACTTGATCACAAATTTAGAGACTCAGACATGTGTCTAAGTTGACCAACAATATCACAAGTATTTAACCCCCCCTCTCTCTTTCTCTAATGCACACACTCACAAAACATCAGTTTATGTTTGGAAAATTATAGAATTTTTTTAAAATTGTGAATAGAGAATGTTATGTTATGGGATGGGATGGGATGGGCTGGTAATGGCAACTAGTGATGGTAAAGGGACGAGAATGACAATGATGGCATAATTTTCCAGCGTTGATTGGTCGGCGGTGAATGAAAAATGGTGAGCTGGGGTTAGGATTAGGGTTTGAAGAAGGAAGGAGATGAGGGCATCCCCCCCTCTCTCTTTCTCTAATGCACACACTCACAAAACATCAGTTTATGTTTGGAAAATTATAGAATTTTTTTAAAACTGTGAATAGAGAATGTTATGGGATGGGATGGGATGGGCTGGTAATGGCAACTAGTGATGGTAAAGGGATGAGAATGACAATGATGACATAATTTTCCAGCGTTGATTGGTCGGCGGTGAATGAAAAATGGTGAGCTGGGGTTAGGATTAGGGTTTGAAGAAGGAAGGAGATGAGGGCATTTTTGGTATGATAAGTTGTGTATTAAGTAGAAGATAAGATTTTAAATTCATTACGTGTATGCCTTGAGAAATGATATGCACAGAAAATATTTGGTATGTGAAAATAGAATTTCCCTGCATATTGTCGCATAAGTATATATATACACTTGAGAGGTGCAACCAATTTTTTGCAGAGGCTAGAATTGGAATTTTAGCTCTTTCAACTTGAATTTAAACTCAAAAGGGCTTTAGTGGAGACTATATGGAAACAATGCTTGGTGAGTAGGGCTTAGTCTGTCCTTCAATGTGCTTATTACTAGATCATCAATTAGATGGGCATAAAATAGATTTTATGGAAGAGTAGTGCTTTCAATTATCCATAAAGACAAGGACAACCCACCAAAACACCAACTGATAGGACACTGGTGGAGATTAAAGAGAAGCCACTATGAAAGTCTAAATTAAAATATTCGTATGTTTCTCTTTTTCTAATGAAGTGGTGGTGACTTGGGACATGTCTCCTAATTTAAGGTCAAATCTTTTTCTCCACGGTATGTTCCACCATTATTTCATCTACTCATTTACAGTTGGTTAAAATTGAACTTTGAGCATGGTCAATATTTGTGATGTTTTACCAATTCTTAGAATAGATAGATAAGCAAGGCAAGCAACCCTAATAGGAATCATGAGGCATGTGCTCAAAATTATATGAAACTTCAAGTTTTGACTAGTTACTGCCATCTTTAATGGCTAAAAAGACATGTTGGAGTCTCAGTACTGAAATCAAACTATGACTCAAGTCTGTCTTAAAAAAGTGTTTGGATCCATGTATAGTGTTGAACTATTGTCTGACTTTCCAACAATTACGGACTCCTATTGTTCAGCTTCCAATAATTACAGACTCCTTCGATCACACCCAGATAGAGTTACCACACATTGATTGATTGGCCCCTTCTACCCCTTTCTATATTGAAACTTTCTATATTAAAAAAAAAAAAAAAAGGAACCAACTGGGCTAACCAGTTCTCTGCACTTTGTTAGGATGTTAGGGAATTGACTCTCTCATTTGCAGTATTTTTAAGCTTTGATACCTAAGAAACCAATAGTTCATGCCTATGCTTTGATGATTGGGGTTGTTTCAATGGGTTACAGTGTGCTAAATTCATTCCCAATTTTTGTAGTGAATATAAATGACATCTTTTCTATGAATCATCTAAGCACTGAGTGGTTTATTGTGAAGCAAAATCCAACATCATTTAAGTGCAATAGTAATGTAAACTATGTAAGTATAAGACACTCTCGCCTTAACAGCTAACGTTTTTGGTGTTAAATTTTATCCAAGATTGTGTAACATATATAACCATAAAGAATGCAATGGATTATGATATCTTGTGGTCAAGAAAGAATGAAACAGATTATGAGAGATACATAAAATGTTGTATAACTCAATAATGCTTAGATGTAAGGTTGATATCCAACAATGCTAACGACACCTAAAAATCTACACACTAAACTAAAGAAACACATCTCCGCAATTCATTGGTACCATGGTCACCTGAACTGGTGCAGAGTAGTCCTCCCTGTTCCTGGAGTACGGAATTCTGACAAGCCAATTACATTCCTACCCCTACCATAAGTTCAGGTGCTCAATCTTGGTGTCCTGCAGCTCTCTACAAGACATCTAAACTCAAGCTTGAAATGAAACATTAAAGACCGAAATGAACAAAGATAGGTTTCCCAGTCAATACTTGATCGAACAATTTACTAGTATTACAAGGCTACACTAGTTGTGAACCACTTGGTTGAGGATGAACCACGTTAAAGGGGCAAACACGACAAAATACACAATCAATCAATAGTTCATGCATTGTTCCAGGTTCAAGAAATGAGCATGAAGCAATTAAAGCGAGACAAACAACTACTAATACACACACAGCATACAGCAAGGAACTTGAAGGAGGTATTAGATCAGCATTTCTTGGACGACGTATCAGCATCCACCATGTTGGCAGTTTCATGGCGTAAACTGTTCTCTCTTTTATAAATGGACTTGATACCCTGAGAAGCAATCAAGAACTTTTATTCAATATAAACTAACAACAGAATCATACTGATGCAAACTTGATCCCATTATAATTAAGAGTTATCTTCTGTTCACAAGATCATATCTACAAGATGGAACAACATTTGAACTGTTCAAGTAATTTAAAATCATTCACTTGTGCAAATTTAATCTCTCGTTTTTAGTTGTTAGAAACTTAGTGCCTTTCATTATTGAAGGGGAAGTTAAACCCATTTTTCTTGGAATGTGAATTGTTTCAGTACGTGGAATGGGATCGGGAACTTGGTGTACACCAGAGTCTTTAAAATGTGGTATGATAGGGGTAGAGTTGTTTAAATCTCATACAACCATGTCACTTGTCAAGCAATAGTTAACCTTTCAAAACCCAAGACAAGCAAAGTTTTAAACCTCTAAACCTCGATCAAGTAGTAAATAACAAAACCAGAGAGCTCACAGCTCTTATTGACTATCCAAGGACATCCAAAACAGGACATAATTTTCGGTCTGTTCAGAGAAACTGGAACTTATTTTGCCTCCTGAAATATTAACAATCTTACAAATTAAAGGTACTTAAGACATACCATACTGAGAATTGGGACATCTTTTTCCATTGAAAATTTACTTCCAACTTTGCCTTCTGTTGTCTGTAGTACATATTTTTGTTTCTTTAAATTGATTGCCCCGTGGGCATTCCTTTTCATCTTCTTCACCTTCTCTTCCAAAATTGTTCTCTAAAATTCAACTTCATGTTCATAGAAAAGTGGCCAAGAGTTTGAACTGTTTGGTTTCATATTTTGTGTTTTTGGAAATAAAAATAAATGGAACTTTGAAAACAAGGTCCGTCTGGTTTAGTTTTAAAATTATGATTTGAGTGTGGAGTTGTGTTTTGAGTTTTGAGTTTTTGAATCATGATTTGAAAAGAGAAAATTTGTTTGGTTAAAAGATTTGAAAATAGTTTTGGGATGATTTGTAATTTTTTTTTTTTTTTTTTTTTTTTGATTGATTGATATATAGAATGTGAGAAGAGAGAGGAGAGATGAGAGAGAAAGAGTGATTGATTGATTGAATAATAATATATAAAATAAAAAAAATAAAAAATAAAAAAGAGAAGAGAGGAGTTTTGAAAGTAATTTTGAGTTGTATTTTAAAATTATGTTTGGTTAACATATTTCATTCAAATCATGATTTAAAAACAGAGTTGAGTTTTGAAAAGTAAACCAAATGCTAACTTTCTTTCCTACCCGCTTTCTTTTTCTTTTTCTTATTCTTTTTCTTTTTTTTTATTATGGAAAACAAGTTTTCAAATTTTGAAAAAAAAAATTAAAATTAAAACTTCTTCCTAAAGATGAGCTGTCACAGAAAATTTTCCTAAAAATAGTAGTAGGAAACTGTATCAGTAGCTTTAATTAAGTTTTCCTACAAATTTCCTAATCAAGCTTTTTGTATCAGTTTACATTTTTCTATTTTAGAGAACAGAAAACAGTTTTGAAAATGAAACCGACGCAAGGCAGAGTGTAGTTTAAAGACATGATGAAGTTTTAATGCAAGACTGTTCCAATTGCACTGCTAATTGTATGAAAAGAGGCCAAGCAAACCAGCACTTACTTGGAAAATGGTCCCAAGCTTTTTCATCCCTTTGGCCCGTAGCTTGAGAACATCCTTTGAAACACTAGGGTCTTTAAGCACCTGAAATGGAAGAGAAATCAACATCACTTCCACGAAACATAAATATTACTCATTCTTATTTTTCATGTTTAACTTTTTGAAGGAAAATATTCTTTGCAGACAGAATTTAAATTAAATGGCAGATAACTGCATTAACCGATCATCAAGAGATGGTATGAATCTCCAAATATAATTATATGCTGTCATAAAAATCCGCATAACTCACTACTTCTTTGGCTTAAGCACAACGTAAATTCAAAGTTGGAACTTACTGCTTGACACACACGTGATAAAGTCGACTCAATATCAACCACATTGATTTGCCAAAGCGAATTAAGCATTATGTCTTTCTTATCTTCCATGGCTTTCATTAAGTTTTCTTCTTTGTTTTCTCCTTGGTTCACCTTCTTCAGCTCCTCCTGTATTTGAATTAAAGACACAGCACCTATGCATAGCGAAACATTTAATATAGTTGGGTTGATATGAAGAACAATAATGAAACTTCTTTTTTTTTTTTTTTTTTTTTTGGCAAAATTTTTTTTTTTTTTTTTTTTTTTTGTGGCAAAAATATTGTTACCTGAAGCTGCCATAACTTGCGATTTTATCTGGTGTCCTTTGTCTCGGACCCATTCTGCTAAAAATGGCACCTTCATATACCGTTTGTCCTTCCCAAGTTCTCTTGAAGCTTGCCTTGTGTAAATGTAACCAATAGTATGTAGCATAGCTTCACCAAATGCTGAATTTATATCAAATACAAGTTAATAGGAAGTGAAAAAGCAACATGGCATTCAAAATAACATCCCCCCCCCCCCCCCCCCCTTTCCTTTCATTAAAGCAATGACTGTTATTTCAGGAATTTTTTCATTTATTTGATATATCTTTGCAGATGCAATGACAAGGAATACACCCGTATATTAAAATTAAAGTCACTAAAATTAGAATTAGGTTGAAGAATATGTTGGTGACTCACCACCAGTGGGCCAGGTTATTCAACTAGTTTTAATTTTAAAACATTGACCAAAATATTATAACGTCATATACAGACTCTGTTAAGAATTTCACGACCATTGCTTGGACATGTACAAATATAAAACATTGACCCAAATATTATAACGTCATATACAGACTCTGTTAAGAATTTCCCAACCATTGCTTGGACATGTACAAATGCTTGTAGCAAATTTAAGAAGTTACCTAGATGTAGAAAATTGTCAATTAAAGGGGAAGTCCTATCTTAAATTAGTTCAAACATCTTTCTTCCAATAATGAAAAAGCAAAACATTCAAAGGTCATGAAGTCTCTGAAGCAATAAAAGAACAGGACTAAACAAATTTAAGAACAAAAATTAGTTTGCAGAAAGTACCAACTGGAAGTCTCCAATGTTCTGAAGTTGCAATAGGATGAGATATACAAGGGAAAAGAGGAACAGCTTACCAGCTTGTGAAAGCTGATGAGCTTCTGATTTTGCCCAATCCACGAACTCCTTGGTTTGACCTTCAACAAATGGTTCAAGTCGATTTTTCAGAAATGTAATTAGCTTTTCTTCCCTTTCCTTCTGCAATGCCTGTACATTGAAAGCAGACAGAGGTTTTAACACAAGTGTACTGATTAATTTATAGATTGGGTAGTGTTTGGTTCACCAGAATGAAGGTGGATTGGAATGGAATGATCATTTCTTAGTCTTCTTATAGAATGACCATTCCCTGATGAATGACGACTCCATTTGCAACGAATTTTTCAAAAAAATTTATTGAACCAAATTTAAAAAATTATCATTCCATTCCAACTTATTCCAATGAACCAAATGTAGCACAACAGAAATATACCTTCAACTTCTCCTGAACTTTTTGCTTCCGGACTTCAGGAGGAACCTGCGAGTCTTCCTCAATCTCAACAGTTGCCATGGAAGCTAGTGCAAGTTGCCCAACATAATCCTCAAAGAATTCACTCCCAAAAAGCATTCCAAATACAGCCGAAGGATCCACCATTGAGTCCCTAGAACATGGAAATAAAACAGTAAAATAAGCTATTCTTGCACAATACAAAAGCAAATGATCAAAAGAACGCCGTTTTTTCTATGTCTATCCACAAGCCCTGCGAAGCTCTATATCTTTTGTCTGTCATAAATACTTACTGTGGTATTCCATCCTTTCCATATTTGTCATATGCTTCACGCTTCCCAGGATCACCTAGAACTTGATAAGCCTCCCCAAGGACCTGAATACATGAAAGCATAACCAAAAAAATAATTGCAAATAAGGTACAAGGTTGCTACTAGAGAAGATTTTTCTTTTTCTCCTTCCATTTTATTTATTTACTTTCATGGTACCCCGCTGTAAAGCTAGATAAACATAAAGTAACTTAAAGGTTAGGAAGTTTAGTTGCAATGCATATGATCAACAACCAGCAGGAAATTAAATCAATACTTATTTTGAACTAGAGATGTGAGTATCCGACACATATCCCATACCCTTGTCCGAGTGTCGGGTGTCCGACACGGGTATTTGATTTAATTTGAAGAGTCCATGTAACATAGGATGTGAGCAAGCCAAATAATTTTCAGGATTCCAGATTTAAATAGACAAATTAATTGATACTAAGGTAAGAAGTAAAGAATTATACATTATAATATCTTAATTATCAAATTCATTATCACATAAGAAAAAGAAATTAAAAATGCTGAAGAAAATCAAGCCAGATGCATTACCTGAAAATTGTGGGCAGCTTTTGGATCACCAGGATTTTTATCTGGATGAACTGACCTTGCCTAAAACAGAAGACACGAAATTATGTCATGCATGAAATGTAGTAGTGAATGTCATTAATATTATTCTCAAATTATTAAAATCAACAACAAAAAATATCCTCACAAGGAAACAAAAGAAATACTTGAAGGTTCAGTACACTTAAAATTACAAAAATTGAATTCTAAAATCTTGTTCAAATATCTTTCTGAATTGAACACGTCTTAGGTAGCAATCACAATTGAACTCAACCATCCAAACATAGCAAGGGTTGTCTCAAAATTTATGAAAACAAATTCATATCCAACCAACCATTCTAGATAATGAGGTACACGGCTTACCTTGAGGTAGTAAGCCTTCTTAATCTCAGCTGGAGTTGCGTTCACAGTGACTCCTAATATGTCGTAATACTCAGTCTCCTTCACCATAGCTTTACAGGCAACTAGAGTGTGAAACAAAATTAAACCCTCAATCACTTAAATGAAAAGAGAGAGAGAGAGAGAGAGAGAGAGTAATGATGTAACATATCAGACAATTCATAGATTAAAGGAAGAAATCACATCACAAAATCAAACCATCAATTCATAAGTTAATATATATGTAGATTTCTCTCGTCTCTCATCTTTGTCACCTCCAAATGCGATTGGACCGCAAATGTAGGAAGTGTCAGACACTGGTCCCATATTTTCTCCCTAAACCAACCAAGCAGCTTGGTCTATATAATTTAGAAATCATCCACTCAATGCCAATTGATTTTGAATTTGAATTGAATGTCTCCAATAATTCTAAAATGATATTGGAGATGGTTTAGGTTTAGGGTGATCTCTAGTGAACCAAGTCTTCGCCTGGGTCCATTTCTCTCCTACCCCCCTAAGCCGCCCAAGCATGGTTATTGATTTTGGGTTGGATGCCTCAAAACAATTCTAATACCATATCTATTGTATTATATAAAAGCATGGACCCCATTTGTTGTGAATACTATCAAGGGTTTTTTTTTTTTTTTTTTTAAATGCCCTTCACATCTAATAACAGCTAAACTATTTTTTCTCATTCATCGAATCACCCAACCGAAATTTTAAATATAAAATTGCAAACGCATTGTATTTGTATCCACCGCATACACTACCAAATCCTTTTAAAAGGAATTTGTTGACTTCCAGCTCATTTTTGCATGTGGGAGACAAAGTGGAGCACTGAAAGGAAGAATAAGATGGCCATGTGCCAGGCCAGCTCCTCCATATGTGTGTTGAATTTCTTCCGCTGAAAGGAGAAATGAAATGATGTTGTCTCTCTCTCTCTTCAACTCCTCTGTGTATATAAAGGGGAGGGATATGAGAGGGTAGAGCAGAGAGTGGTGTGTGAGCACAAACATAGTGTGTATAATTTGTGTAAGAGAGTGAGTTCTATAGAGGGTTGTGAGCTGTGAGTTGTAATCTCCCTACGGAAAATTCTATAGCGAGAAATCTCTCTCCGTGGACGTGTGCCTTTTTTTCAGAAACTGTCAAATTTCGAAGTTGTCGAAATCAAGTTTTGAACACACCAGGAGTATCGCCTCGACAAGAGGAGTCCATAACTGCAAACCAGAGCACCAGAATCCACCACACACGCCACCTAAAATCGGCGAGTGAAGCCCAGTTGCAACCATGCGCTTCACGTGCCAGCTGGAGGAAAAAAACGAGTCAACTACGTGTGCGAGTGATGTCAGGCTGACGTCAGCCGCGCCAAGTCGAGCTGCACCACCGCTAGTAACTTGCTACCACGTGTCTCTGCCACATCAGCAGCCAGCTGTCTGCCATATGTCACCAAGTCAACACTATGTGTCAGTGCCACGCAACTGCCACGTCAGCAACACAGGTCAACTGGGTTGACCAAACCCGACCGTGATCCGACTTGACCCAAAAGGCAGAGGAGTTATCTGGTGCTACGCGGCTAAGTTACAGGTATTGATCTTTCGCTAGATCTGTGCAATTTGAAGTCCGATTTTGGCGATCCAATAGTGGTTTCCAACTATTTGGAGTATTCTAGACACATCCTCACGGTCAAATTTTTGATTCAAAGTTTTTGTGAAAAGAAAGAAGATGATGGAGGAATCCACATCAACTCCAGGGTCCATGATCAGGTTGAATGCTTCCAATTATGCAACCTGGAAGCCGCAGATGGAAGACATCTTATACTGTAGAGACCTGTTTGACCCTATTACTCTAAGAGGGAATAAATCAGAAGCAGAAAAGGATGTAGACTGGATAAAGATGAATTGAAAGACTGTCAGTCAGATCAAACAATAGATAGACCATAGTGTGTTCTACTATGTCGCCCAGGAGACAGATGCCTATGTCCTTTGGACAATGTTAGAAGACATGTACCAGTCAAAGACCTCTCGAAACAAAGTCTTGGTAATGAGAATGCTTGTAAATCTAAAGTTGAAAAATGGTGTGTATGTCGCCAAACACACCAGTGAATTCAAAAGTTTGGTGAATCAGCTTGCAACCGTTAAGATGCACTTGGATGATAAAATGCAAGCCGCATTATTGCTTAGCTTCTTACCAGACAACTGGGAGACATTGGTGGTTTCTCTCAACAACTCTGCACCAGAAGGGAAGCTGAGCATGAGCATGGTCACGGTCACAGAAGCCTTATACAATGAAAAGACAAGAAAGAAAGACATAGGGGGTAACCAGATCCATGCTCTTGTCACATAAGGCAAAGACAGAGGCAGAGGCAGAGACAGAGACAAAGGTAGAGGAAACAACAGAGGAAGAAGCAAGAGCAGAGGCAAATGGAACAATAGTAGTAAATCTAGAGACAGCAAAGGTCAAGGAAACTCCAGCTTCACTTGTTTTCACTGTGGTAAGGAGGATCACATAAAGAGGAACTGCCCACGCCGGAAAGATAAAGGCCAAAGCAATAAATCAAAGGGAGATGAGAACACGACAGCCACAACAACTGATGAAATACGTCTTGCAATTGGTGAAGAGGATGATTGCCTTCACATGGCTGACCACAGCTACACAAAGTGGGTGATACACACAGTTGCATCCTATCACGCTACTGCCCACAGAGAACTCTTCAGCTCGTACAACGCTAGAGATTTTGGCACTATTCAAATGGGAAATTCTAGCTATTCGAAGATTGTGGGTATTAGAGACATTAGCATTCGAACTAATGTTAGACACAAGCTGGTTCTCAAAGATACGAGGCATGTTTCAGATTTACACCTCAATTTTATCTTTGGAAGTGCCCTGGACTGACAGGGCTATACAAGTACATTCAGTAATGGCCATTGGACGCTAACAGGAGGAGCTTTGACAATTGCCAGAGGAGAAGTGTCTTCCATACTGTACAAGACTCAAACGAAGATCTGTCCAAAGAGTCTTAATGTAGTAGAGGACAAGGAGTCACCAGACTTATGGCACAAAAAACTAGCTCACGTGAGTGAGAAGGGATTGCATCTGTTGGCGAAGTAATCCAGGATACCCTTGTCTAAGGGTAATGCCCGTAAGCCGTGTGATCAGTGCCTATATGGTAAGCAACATTGAGTAGCCTTCAGTTCAACGAGCAAGAGGAAATCAAAAGTGCTCAGCATTGTCTACTCAGATGTTTGTGGCTTCATAGAAGTGGAGTCACTTCGCGCAAATATTTTTTGACTTTCATTGATGATGCATCAAGGAAGTTATGGGTGTATTTCTTGAAGACAAAGGATGAGGTATTCTAATACTTTCAAGAGTTCCATGCTATGGTGGAAAGAGAGACCGGGAAGAAATTGAAGTGTCTTTGCACAAACAATGGTGGCGAGTACACTTCCAATATTTTTGAAGCATACTGTGCCAGTAGAGCTATCCGGCACGAGACAACAGTTCCCGACACCCCACAACACAATGGTGTGTCAAAGAGGATGAACTGCACTATTGTAGAAAGAGTTAAATGCATACTCAAAATGGCAAAGTTGCCAAAGTCATTATGGGCTAAAGTCGCCCGTACAGCCTGTTATCTCATCAACAGGTCACCTTCAATCCCATTGAACTTCGAGATACCTGAGGAAGTCTGGTCTAGAAGAAAGGTATCATATTCTCACTTGAGAATTTTTTGGTGTAAGGCGTTTGCACACATCTCAAAGAAAATAGATAGGAGCTTTATGACAAGTCCACTCCATGTATATTTGTGGGCTATTCAGATGCAGCGCTTGGGTACAAGTTGTGAGACCCAATGAACAAGAAGATATTCAGGAGCAGAGATGTTGTGTTCAATGAAGACCAAACTATAGCAGCTTTTAAAAAGTCTGCAAAGTCTAGAGTTGTCATCACTCCGGACTTGTTTCCATCTCCCAAACCATCACAACATGCTAGATCTGATGGGGTGCAACCAGAAGTGCTAGAGTTGTAGGATCTTACACCAGAAGATGAGGATTAGGAGGGGAAAGAGATGAAAACCCAAATGAAGAGGGTGTTGAGCAGGGAGAGCAACCCCCTCCACTGAAAGCAACAGGACCTCAGTTGCAGAGATCAAAAAGAGCTGCCATGCCATCAACCAAATATCCTACTTCTCAGTATATTCTGATTACTGATGAGGAGGAGCTAGAGAGTTTTCAAAAATGAAGAGTTATACAGAGAAAGACTGCTAGATGCAAGCCATGAAGGAGGTGATGAGTTTTTTGCAGAAGAACCACACTTATAAGCTTGTTCCACTTCTAAGAAGCAGGACAGCTTAGGTGTACAAGTTCAAGAAAGACGGCCGCGGAAAACTACTTCAGCATAAAGCTTGCTTGGTGGTTAAAGATTTTGGGCAAAATAGCTTTGGGATTAGCAGCTCGCTTAAATCTGGAGCTAGAACAGATGGATGTCAAAATTGCCTTTCTCTATGGTGATTTAGAGGAAGAGATCTACATAGAGCAATCAGAGGGTTTTGAAGTTAAAGGAAAAGAGAACCGAATCTGCAAACTAAAGAAGAGTCTCCATGGCCTGAAGCAAGCGCCAAGACAATGGTACAAAAAGTTTGATTCATTCATGATTGATCACGAGTACCACAGAACAGTAGCAGACCAGTGTGTATACTTTCGAAGGTTTTCAGATGGAAACTTCATCATCCTACTGTTGTATATCGATGATATGCTGATCATCAGATAGGATATTACTATGATCAACAAGTCGAAAAAGGACTTGTAGTATTTTGACATGAAAATTTTAGGCCCAGCAAAGCAAATTTTGGGATGAAGAGTATTCGTTACTGGAAAGCCAAGAAGATATGGTTGTTACAGGAGAAATATGTTGAACATGTGATTGAAAAGTTCAACATGAAGGATGCCAAGCCAGTCAGCACACCACTAACCAACCATTTCAAAGTGGCAAAGTGTTCATATCCCACAACCAGCTCTGAAAGGAAATAAATGGAGGCAACCCCTATTCCTTCACAGTAGGAAGTTTGATGTATGCAATGGTGTGTAACTAGCCAAATATAGCTCACGCAGTTGGCGTTGTGAGCAAGTTCCTCACCAATCCAAGAAAGGAGCATTGGGGGGCGGTCAAATGGATTCTTCGATACTTGAAGAGAACTTCAAAGATGTGCCTATGTTTTGGGGAAGGTAAACCAATTTTGGAGGGTTTTACAGATGCCGATATGGCAGGTGATCTTGATGGTAAAAAAATATATATCAGGATTTCTGTTCACTTTTGCAGAGGGAACTGTTTCATGGCAGTCCAAATTGCAAAAGTGTGTTGTTTTATCTACAACAGAGGCAGAGTACATTGCTGTCGCAGATGCCAGAAAGGAAATGTTATGGTTGAAGGGGTTTCTCCAAGAATTGGGTCTACAGCAGAAAGAGTACAAGGTACATTGTTCTAGTCAGGGTGCAATTGATCTGAGCAAGAATTCCATGTACCATTTTCGTACAAAGCACATTGATGTCCAGTAACATTGGATACGAGAAGTGATAGAAAAGCAATAAAGCTGGTGAAGATTCACACAAACAAGAATCTTTCAGACATGATGACCAAGGTTGTCACTAAAGACAAATTGGAAGTTTGCTAGAATTTGACCGGGATGGACTTCAAGTAAAAAGTTGGCCATGCAGATGAGCGTGGAGGAGGAGAATTGTTGACTTCTAGCTCATTTCTGCATGTGGGAGAGAAAGTGGAGCACTGAAAGGACGAATAAGCTGGCCATGTGCTACGCCAGCTCATCCACATGTGTGTTGAATTTCTTCCACCAAAAGGAGAAAATGAAATGATGTTGTCTCTCTCTTGTTCTTCCTTTCTCTTCACCTCCTCTGTGTATATAAAGGGGAGAGATAGGAGAGGGTAGAGCAGAGAGTAGGGTGTGAGGAACAAACACAGAGTGTATAATCTGTGTGTAAGAGAGTGAGTTATAGAGGGTTGTGAGGTGTGGGTTGTAATCTCCCACTGGGAAACTCTATAGTGAGAAATCTCTGTCCGTGATCGTAGCATATTACTGAACCACGTAAATCTCTTGTGTGATTGCTTGTTGGTGTGCCAAACCGGTTTCAGAACCTAACAGAATTAGGTTCTCCATCGCTTAAAAGAGAAAAAGAAAGATCAATGAAGCAACATAACATATCAGATAAATTCATAGATTAAAAAGAAAACTCTAAATTAAACTACCTGTTCCCATATCTGTACATATAGACACAAATGCATAATACCCATTTTCATATATATAGAGATAGATAGGTGCCAAATTTCAGAACATGAAAGATAAAGAAATCAATGTGAAGACAAATTCAAGAATCTTACAAACGTTTCAGCTACTCAAAATAGTGGAAAAGAAACGACAATCATGAGAATTGTACAGTTGAACAACTACAGAACAATAACAAGAAGAAGAGCTAACCCAACAATTTTACGATGTTATATACCCAAATCTGTATGAAATACCTAGAAAATTGAGGTGATTGAAGCCGACGAAAGCGAGAGAACGAGAGCTAGAGAGAGAGAAAGTCACTGGATTGCGAAGAGAGTCAGATCAATCAGAGATTCCCAAAAATCACAGAGCAAATCGAAAGACACTGGATTGCGAAGAGAGTCAGATCAATCAGATATTCCAAAAATCACAGGGCAAATCGAAAGACTAATTTGAAAATAGAAATGTAAATGAACTATCATTATTAGATAATGAACTATCATTATTAGATATCTATATATAATGCGCGAGACACGTAGGATTATTGAGCTACAGTAATGAGACACGTGTGGGTCCGAAACTTCATTGCTCCAAAACTTCACGGTTCACGTAGCTTAGCCGCGTGGATGAGGGAAAATTATGCGGTGATCTTAGGGCAAAATCTATTCGGTTTCCCAATATATCCCTGGAGGGGCTTTTGTGTCAGTTTATCGAAAATAAAAATGTTATAATTATTATATTAATTTAATTTTTGCTATGAGTAATATATACAATAAAAAAATCTATCCGAATTATTAAAATAGGATCTATAGTATTTCATGAACCTCTCAAGTTCTTAAACGAAGTGAAGATAAACCCAACCTTTTTGGAAAAAATTATAAAATAAAAATTAAATGTCTTAATTATTATTTTATATTACTATAATTATTAATTAAAACATATTTATCATTAATACTATTGTATTAAGTAAGGTCTAAATGGAATAATAATAATAAATAAAATTCCTACATCTATACACACATTCTTCACGGCAGTTTAACTGTCATAGCAATTTCAAATTTTCAAAATCAAATTTGTAGGTTTATTTTCATATTTGAATAATAATATGTTACACACTTGCATGCACCTTTCTAATAATTATTAATTAAAACATATTTATCATATTATTAAAAATTATTAATTGACTTAATTATTTATTAATAAAAAACTATTTATTATGTAATTAAAAATTAAAAAATATATATAATATAATTTTCATAATCACATAAAATATTTAATATTTTAAGAAAATCACAGCATCTGGAAGTTATTTAAAAAGATATTTACATAGAGACCCTACACTAGTGAAAGATACGGCGAGTCGGCGCTCATTATTGGGTTGAACAAATCACCAAAGATCCTCTAGAGTGAAATTTTCCTAAAGTTTCCTAGAGTGCTATATTGTGTGGTTGAGATTTACTGGTAAGTCACATCAGAAAAATTGATGTGACTTGCCAATAAATCTCAACCACACAATGTAGCACTTTAGGAAACTTTAGAGAAAAATCACTCTAGAGGATCCTTGCTCTGAACAAATTACATAACGCTCGTAGGTAATATTGGGCTTACCCATCTTGGCCCAATAAAGATGGGTTCTAGGCGATTGTAGGAGCCCAAACTTTTCTTAAGCTTCAAAAGCAAAACAAGCAGTCCAACCCAAGTACAAATTGCACCCAAATGCCACAGCTACAGAACCCACTAACATTAAAAGGCATTGGGGATATTTGTTTCAGCTTTTTAAAGCTAACTTATAGTTTTTAGCTTTAAAAAAGTTATTTTAGACTGTTTGGTTAAACTTATTTCAAACAGCTTCTGATTCTAACAGCTTATTTTAACTCAAAAAAGCTGATTCTGAGAAGCTGTTCACCCTTGCTTCTGATTATCAGCTTCTGCTGTGGACATGTTAATTTATAGTTATACTCTTAATTTTGGCATGTTAATATATGATTATACTCTTAGATTTTTTTATTTTTTATTTTTTTAAAAATAGAAAAAGACTCAAATGGACTATAGATTATTATTATTATTGTTTATGAGAAATATAGACAAGTAGTAAATAACAAAAAATAAAAATTAATTGAAAAAGCTATTTCACAGTTTATTTAACAAACACTACTCAGCAATTTAAATCTATAATCCAACAGCTACACCAAACAGATTAACAACTTCTTATTAAAATCATAATCTATAATCTGTTAAGTTATAATCTATAAGTTGTTGTAACAGTTACACCAAACGAGGCCATTGTGTGGCCTATGATGGGCGTGGAACTTTGGTTCAGAATCTGATAGGGGTGAGCTGAGCATTTTCCTTCCTGTGTATGAATTTTAAGGGAAAAATTGGGGGAAAATCCAATAGTAACATTATTATTATTTTTTTTTGGTTGGAGAGAGATTTACACTTTGTAAAATAATTTGGTAAAAAGTCCTAAAAAAATATTTTATTTTCAATTTTACTCATTAACTCTTTTTTTATTTGTTTGACTTTTCGTTGACCATTTGTTCAATTTTTTTTATCTATCTGTTCATTTTTCTGTGTAAATTTTCTATCTATTCAAATTTTTCTTTGCAAATTTTCTATTTTTCCAAATGTTACCTATCTAATTTTTTATCTATTCAATATTTTTATATGTACAAATTTTCTATCCAAATTTTATCTTTACAAATTTTCATCTGTATAATTTTTGATTTGCACAAATTTTGCAGAGCCATCAAACATCTTTTTTAGCTGTTGAATTTGTTTACCTATTTGTTCAATTTTTATATCTAATCTGCTAAATGTACTTTCTCTCTATGTGTGAAATCAAACATACGAATCTGTTGAACCTAACTATCTATTGAGCCTATATATTTGCAATCTGTTTCATCAATATCAACATCAACACAACAACAATCAATAACTACAAACAAACCAAAAAAAAACAACAAATATATCCAGACATGGATTCAACAATTTCAAATACAAAGCACCAAAATAAATAAATAAATAAACAAATCAAATCAAATGTATATCTATACAATATTATATATATATATATATATATATGAACTTCTTATTTTACAATGAAGAAGAGAGACTAATTAGAATAGTAAGCCCTCATTTGAGAACAGATTATTTTAGTAATTTTTTAAATTTTTTGTTAAAATATGAGGTAAAAAAAATTAGTATGTTTAGGGTAATTTTTTGACTTTTTATGAAAAGATGTGCAAAAAGTAGAGAGAAAATGAAATCTTTGACTTTTTTGTATAAGTTATAAACTTTTTGAAATTTTTAATAACTTTTTGACTTTTTAACTAAAATGTTAACTTATCAAACGAGGCCTAAGTTATACTGTTACTTTTGTATTCTCGTATATAAATGAGCCTAAGCCTCATATACCTCTACTGTAGACCCCTGTCTTAATAATGAACCAAATATATGTATATATATATACATATGAACTTCCTATTTTACAATGAAGAAGAGAGACTAATTAGAATAGTAAGCTTTAATGTTGTTTTTTTGTTTTTATATATAAATGGACCCAAGCCTCATCTACCTCTACTATAACTGTGACTCTTGTTTTAACAGCGACCATCACCCCATCTTTATCAAATGCTAATCACTATCTTTCACTAAAACTTACCAACTCGATCAACAACAACAACAATAGATCTGAGATTGAAAATGGAGGCAGCGACCAAATCAAAAATCGTAAATCTATTTCAGATCTGAGATTGTCGGCGGTTGAGACAACCATGGTGGTGTTGGGGGAAAGGACGGTGGTGGTAGTGTCGGAGATGAAAAGAAAGAGAAAAGAGAGCGGCGTTTAAGATGGTGATGGTGGTGTTGGGGTTGGTGTCGAAGACGGTGGCTTTAAGATAGTGGTAGTGATGTTGGAGATAAAGAGAGAAAGAAGAGTGAGAGTGAGAGAGAGAGAGAGTTAGAGAAAAAGAGGCTATGATTTTCTGAAGAGAGAGAGAAGAGCGAGAAGTAAGATTTGATTTTCTTTTTTCACTGTATAACCTAAATATATATACATGGGTAATTTGGTCGTTTTATAAGAACTTGTCCTTATAGGCAAAGTATTTTAGTGTATGAACCTTTAGGTAAAGAAAATTCAGAATTGGATTTATGAACCAAATGCCCAATTTTGAGTAATAATATACAAAATTTTCATACAAAATAATATGGCACCCTTTGATCTCATTAACAATGAAAACACTCACTATTATTGTCCTAATTTCACAAATGTTACTGTCATATCATTCTTATTATAAATTATGTAGAAAATTTCATTAAGCATATATCATTTTTGCTTTTGGATTATGTAAAGATTTCTGAAGAAAAAGGAAAGAGAGAAGGGCTTTCTGAATGAAATATAATGTAATTAAAAAAAAAAAGTGTAATTTTAAGATGATTGAAAATATTACTAAAAATGCCAATTTTATAAAATAAAATAAAATAATTATAATTGTATTTAGTGAAATTTTTTCTTAAAAAAACCAAAACAAAATTTTAAAATTTTGTATGAAGGCCTAAAAAATAGCATAGACAAATTGGATTACCTTCACCCTCTTAGCAATCACTACCTTGTAACTGATAGAGGAACCACGACCCATCATACTACTGACCAATATATATGACACGGGTAGGCCCATAAAGGACATAGCCCACCGTTTAGGGCCCAATACATAACTCAAATATTAAAGCCCAACGTCGCTGGAGCTCAACATGACATTGATGAAGGCCCTTACAACATTTATTGGGATAAGCCCTTCCCGTTGAGACAGAACGGCCTCACCATGAACAAGGCAAGCTAGAGCATAGACTTTCGACCACGGCGATAGGTCGAAAAGGACAACGAAATGATTACTAGAGGATATAAGTAGACGTCGAAGACAAGAAGAAGGTTAAGCTTTCTATCTCTAGTCTATCTCTATACTCCACCTCTCTTTCTAACTTGCTCGTCGAAGAGTTCACCGGGGGACTCCCCGTTCCCTGTTGAACTCTTGTGCAGGTTCCTCTGCGGGCTTGGTCATTCAGATACTGGTTTGGAAAGCGTGGATCAGTCCGACCCGTTTCATCTAGAACACATTGTATCATCAGTTGGCGCCGTCTGTGGGAAACCTCTTACTCCGCGTGCCAATTGTGGTCATTGTCGCCGGAGGCCCCTTCCCAATAACCTATTCCTACCACCTGCGAAGGTGGATGGTCACAACTAGATCCATGGCTTCCCACCACAATGTTGCCGACCACGAAGCCGACCCTCCCAATCCAAACAACCCACCACGATATTTCACCGAGCTCACCAACAGCATTAACCGCCTGGCCGAGCAAAACCAAGCCCTGATTAACGCTCTACTCCAAAGAAACCTTCTTATGCCTCCTCCACCACCTCCAGATATCCCATCTAACCAAGAACGAGCCCCGAGCCATACTATCCAAAAGCCTAATCCACCCAACTTGAAAGGCTTGCGACCCCCCCCAAATATAAACCCGCCACCCCAGGCCCCGCATCTATCAGTCCCGACACCAACCCCTGAAGGAGAGGCCAGTAGCGTCCAGCCCCCGCTGTCTTCCGGTAGTACAACATACCTCTCTGGGATGCAGAACTCCGAGCCATGAAGCTCCAACTCCAAGGAGTCATGTAGAACATACAGCATAAACCATCTACCACAGCCAACTCCCCTTTCGTTGCCTCCATCAAGGACAAACCTCTATTTCCTAAGTTTAAAATGCGCTCGATTGATTCTTTCGATGGTACAATGGACCCAGTCGATCACTTGGAGACCTACAGGACCCTCATGATCCTCCATGCATTCCCTGATGAAATCATGTGTCAGGCTTTCCCTGTAACACTTAAGGGGTCGGCCCGACTGTGGTTTAGTCAACTCCCGACGGACTTTATCTCTACCTTTCAGCACCTGAGTGACTCCTTCCTTAGCCATTTCATTGGTGCCCAGCACCAACGGCGTCTGGCAACTCAACTCTTCAACATCCATCAGACGGAGGGAGAGTCACTACGCAGCTTCGTCACCCGCTTCAACACTAAGGCCTTGCATGTGGCAGAAAATGATGACAAGGTCATCGTCACGGCTTTTATGGCCGATCTACGATCATCCGATTTCCTTTTTTCCTTCTCCAAAAACCCCCCGACCTCTATGGCAACCCTACTTTCTAAAACCCAAAAATACAAGAACGCCGAAGATTCCCTAGCCACCTGACAAGATCCTATAGCCAAAAACACGACCCCTAAAGAGAAAAGGAAGGACTTAGAAACAAGAAATACCCAGTACACTCACCAAACACCTCAGTATACAGACCGACCACCCCGAGCCGACCGATCGGCGTCAACCCGACCGGCCAGCCTGTTCGAACGATACACCCTCCTCAACTCCCCTATAGAACACGTCTTGAACCAGATTCAACGAGATTATCCCCTAAAATGGCCCCAACCATCGCGGTCTCCTTCCAACCGGAGAGACCAGTCCAAATACTGCCGTTTTCACCAGGACCACGGTCATTATACCGAAGAGTGTGTCAACCTAAAAGACCAGGTCAAGGGCTTGATACGTCAGGGACGTCTCAGTCGCTTCACGGAAGCCGGCCCTCAGCAAAGGTAAAAGACTGAACCCATCAAAAATAACCGCCGGCGTACCCCTCCCCGACAACCAGCACAACCTAACCACAGTCGTGATCGCCCTCCAGAGTAACCCCGAGCACAAGGTAACCCCGCCCCCCCTGTTGGAGATATCAGAGTTATTGCTGGCAGGCTTGCTTATAGAGGACTATCCCGCTCGGCTCAGCGGGCAGAACTCAAAAAAATAAGGTAGGGCCCAGACAAAGAAGTTGCCACATTGGACTGACCCTCTAAACAGCCCAAGCAGTGGACAGAGTCTATCACCTTTACGGACGCCGACTGCATAGGCATCCATTACCCCCATGACGACCCTCTCGTCATCTCTGCCCTCCTCTCCAATTACAAAGTCAGACGGGTTCTTGTCGACAACGGCAGTTGATTAAGGCCGAAATGTACATCATTGAGGTCGTTAATTAGAATCTCTTAACTTCACTTGCTGGTCAAACTGTATACTTTATGTGTGTTGAATGTCAATCAGGTTGTACATCGTCGGAGCATAAAATGGGCAAAAAGACAGAATTTGGACAGAGTTGATTTTCTCGCACGTGCGTTGACTTTTTCTGGAAAAGTCAAACCAACGTTTTAAACCTGTTTGGACGAGATTGGAAGTATAAAAAGGCAAGGAAAAGGCTTTTTTAGGGTTCTGAACTTGTTTTGACCTAGAGATGGAGGCTAGGGTTTGGAAGAGGAGGAAAACAAAAAGCTTCAAGGATGTCTCCCATGGTGGTTCCTTCTCCATCTTCCTCCTTCCAGACCTCCATGAGTGGCTAGTCGTCTTTTCTTGGGTTTTGATGAAACCCTAGCCATGTAATTATTTTGTTTTCATTTTGATCTTTAATTATGTAAAGGTTTGAACATTTGTATGGTGATTTAGAAGTTTCTTTATTATATTTTTCATTATCTCTTCGAATAGTTGCCTTTCTGTGATTATTGAATATTATCCATACATGAGTTTTCTATTCCTTCACATTCCAAGTATGAGACAAACCATACTACGAGGAACGAGCTGTATCACTACCTTAGTTTAGAGTGAACGATTCATATTACTTGAGATGGTTTGTGCTCGTACATTGAATGTGAAGATCTTCTTGTTAAATGCTTTGAGCTTGTAGTTGCGAAGCATTAATCCGTTCAAACCATAACATAATTGATTTCAATTGGAAACCCTAATTATGTGGTTAGTGGTGAATTCTCTACCCTAGGATTTTTCCCCCAATTCAGTAAACCCAATTTCATATATTATTGATAATTTAATTCCTTAGTTTAATTTATTCGTTATTAAATTAGGTTATAAACAACCAATCTTTTTATCAAAATTAATTTAAGAATTTGACAATTAAATTAGTTTAATTTCACAATAGTCCCTGTGGATCGATACCTGGACTTGCCATTATTCTAATAGAATTTGGTATAGTTTAGTATTTAATTTTGGTGTGTTCAACGACCCATCAAATTTTGGCACCGTTGCCGGGGACTTCTGGCGAAATTAGTTAATTTAAAGTTACATTCTTATTTTAATTTTTAGTTTAAGATTTTATGTTTTTGGTGTTGCTATGTGTGCAGAGCGTTTGAAATTGGAGCTATCATTGAAGTGCAAGCGGAGCGTAGCCGAGCTTAAAAAAAAAAACCGCAGTACTAAAGTGAGTAAACAGAAGCAAACGCTCACAAGCAAAGAACCAAAGTGCTAAAACGAAAGTCAAAGCTCAATTGGGGGTTGGAGACAACGTCTATACGCCAAGCACCCGCAAGACGAGTAAAGCGTTTTCGTTAAACCGCTGTGAGTATTTCCCTTTTAGCATTCCGCTTTCGTAACTTAGTGCACCGAGTCGAACTTTTTGTGTGTGTGTGGGTAGTGTATGCACGGATGTCGTTCTTGTCGCCCTGAATTGTGGAGTTTGGACCTTGAACTAGAAAGGACCCTTAGGAGACTTAGGGCCTCTGCCCGTATTCCTAGGCTTGAATAGTCATATTCATACAGTGAGCCATTAGAGATGGCTAATCCTGATGTCCCAAATGTGCCTAACCAGACCCTTGAGGATTATTTTACACCCACTGCATATACATCACCATCATGCATCCAATTACCCAACACCACTGCTGCTCATTATAAGATTAAATCCAGCACCATACAAATGCTTCCACCATTCCATGGATTAACTCATGATGATCCTTATAAGCATTTGAATGAATTTTTGGAAATTTGCTCGACAATGAGGATCCAGAATTTCACAAATGAGGCTTTAATGTTGCGATTGTTTCCATTCTCATTAAAGGATAAAGCCAAACACTGGCTAAATTCTTTACCTGCTAATTCAATCACAACTTGGGACCAATTACAGCAACGATTTTTGGAGAAGTACTTTCCCATAGGTAAAACTAACCAACTTAGGCGAGCCATCACAAACTTTGCTCAAATAGATGGCGAGCAATTTCATGAGACGTGGGAAAGACTTCGAGACCTTCTCCAACAGTGTCCCCACCACCAAGTGCCTAATTGGCAACTTGTTCAAGCATTCTATTATGGCTTAACTGAGCCGCACCGCCAAATGGTGGATTCGTCCTGTGGTGGGACATTCATGTCTAAAAATGATGCCGAGGCATGGCAATTGTTTGAGAACTTAAGTGATAATTCCCTTCACCATGCCTCTGCAGCCCGACAAGTCCGGAAAGCAATAGTTGGAGCCCCGAAAAGATGGGGCATTTATGAGGTCGGCCAAAACCTAGAGTTAGCCCAACAAGTAGAGGCCCTGTCCCGCAAGATGGACCAATTATTAGCTACGGACATGCCCCTACCCAGCAAGATTAGCCTCAATTTCACGAGGCATATGTTATTTGTGCGAGCCCTACTCATAACTTGAGTGAGTGCCCTTCGGCATCACAATTTTCTGAGTTAGTCCAAGAGCATGTGAATGCGACTTAAGGATTCTCCAACCTGGGTAATGATCCATACTCCAACACATACAATCTGGGATGAAGAAATCACCCTAATTTCTCATGGAGACCCCCTTCACAAGGCACTTCTTACAATCCTCCACCACTAAGGCAGAATTTCAATAATTTTGCCAACCAATCATCCTACCGACCACCGCAACCTTATTGAACCCTACAACCGTACCGGCAACCACAACCCCCGTCTGTTCCTTAGGGCAACTCTGCCTTTGAGACTCAGGTTTTGGAAGTTCTCTCAGAACTTAAGGGGTTAGCACCGGTAGTTCACTCCCACACTCACTCTATTACCAAGCTAGGGGCCCAATTGGGTCAAATAGCTAACAACATGAATCAAAGAGATGAGAGAAAATTACCAAGTCAAACTGTGGCCAACCCTAAGAGACAATACGGGGCAGAGAGTTCGGGTGGGAATGGGAAGCAACATGAGCAAGTGCAAGCGGTGGTTGCTTTGAGAAGTGGTACGGGGTTAAAGCCTCAGTCAGTTACGTCTGATGCAACTAGAGTTAAGAAGAGTGACCACGGTGGTTCACCTAATGAGAGCAAGGGTGAGAGGGAAACTCTTAAAAGGGATGACTTAGTCCCTAGCACTTCACTTGAGCCCAAGGCACCATATGTGCCTAAGGCACCCTTTCTCCAATGCCTTGATACACTGTCCCCTTTTAATAAGAAGACGACATCTATGGAGGCAATGATGGAGGTCTTTAAACAGGTAAAAATCAACCTCCCCCTGTTGGAGGCGATTAAGCAAGTACCATCATATGTCAAATTTCTGAAGGACCTATCTACGCAAAAGCGTAAATCTAGGACACATGTGTCCCAAAAGGTCCTACTCACGGAGCAAGTAAGCTCCATCTTGTTGAATGACACACCTCCTAAGCTTAAGGACCCGAGTGCCCCAACCATTGCATGCATTATAGGGGACCATTTCATTGATAGGGCCTTATTAGATTTAGCGGCTAGTGTCAATTTGTTGTCGTACTCTGTGTACGAGGAATTTGGGCTTGGCGAGTTGAAGCCCACTACTGTTACTCTTCAGTTGGCTGACCGGTCCCTCAAAGTGCCACATGGCATGATTGAGGATGTGCTAGTTAAGGTTGATAGGTTCTACTTCCCTGTTGACTTTTTGGTATTAGATATGGAACCGGTAGGCAGTTCTAGGAAACAAATCCCGGTGATCTTAGGTCGACCTTTCTTGGCTACGGCCAATGCATGCATTAATTATCGGACCGGGGTTATGGAAGTTTCATTTGGTAACATGCAAGTGAAACTTAATGTTTTCCAAACATCCCAAGAACCTCATGAGAGAGAGGAGTGCTTATTAGTGGTGGAAGAGGCTTTGCCATCCATTCTTGTAGAGGACCCTTTAGAGGCTTGTCTAGCTCATTTTGGGTTTGAAAATTTTGATATTGATGGGTCGGTTGAGGAGGTGAATGTCTTGCTTAATTCTTCTTCTACACCAGATTTCTCTCCATGGAAAGCCCGGTTTGAGTCACTTCCTCCTCTGTCGAGAGAGCCTGTCATACCATCTTTGGTCACACCACCTATACTTGAGTTGAAGCCACTCCCGGCCGTACTCAAGTATGCATTTTTAGGGCCCCAAGATACTTTACCGGTCATCATTGCATCTGACATGACTGCAGCGCAGGAGAGTCAGTTAATGAGTGTTCTCATGGCACATCGGAGTGCTATAGGGTGGTCAGTGGCTGATTTGAAAGGGATAGATCCCTCCGTGTGCATGCATTATATACACCTAGAGGAGGACTCCAAACCTTCTCGTGAAATACAACAGAGACTAAATCCTAATATGAAAGAGGTGGTGAAGAAGGAGGTTTTGAAATTGTTGGATGCAGGTATCATATACCCCATCTCAGATAGCAAGTGGGTGAGTCCCACACAAATGGTGCCCAAGAAATCGGGCATCACCGTTGTTGAGAATGAGGGAAGAGAGTTAGTCCCCACACGAACCACTACTGGGTGGCGAGTGTGCATTGATTATAGGAGACTAAATTCCTTGACTAGGAAGGACCATTTTCCCCTACCTTTCATTGACTAAATTCTAGAGCGGTTAGCGGGGCAGGGTTTAGATTGTTTTCTTGATGGCTACTCGGGGTATAATTAAGTCCCGGGGTACCCCGCTGACCAGGAAAAGACCACATTCACATGCCTTTTTGGCACTTTTGCTTACAGGCGCATGCCCTCCGGGCTATGTAATGCACCAGCGACCTTTCAACGGTGTATGATGGCCATTTTCTCCGATATGGTAGAGAAATTCTTAGGTCTTTATGGATGACTTTTCAATGTTTGGACCATCTTTTGAGGAATGCCTTAGGAACTTGACTAGAGTGTTAAAACGATGTATTGAGGCAAACCTAATCTTGAGTTGGGAAAAGAGCCATTTTATGGTTCGTGAGGGTATAGTGTTGGGATACATTGTGTCCCCTCGAGGTATAGAGGTTGACAAGGCTAAGGTTGCAGGCCTTCCTCCACCCAATTCCATGCGTCAAATTAGGTCTTTCTTAGGGCATACAAGTTTTTACCGTAGGTTCATCAAAGACTTTAGTAAGATATCACGTCCTTTGTGTAGTTTACTGGTTAAGGACGCGCCTTTTGTCTTTGATAAGGCATGCTTAAAGGTATTTGAAACACTGAGAATGGCCTTGACCACCGCCCCAATCATGAAATCACCAGATTGGTCGCTTCCCTTTGAAATCATGTGTGATGCCTCCGATTATGTTGTCGGGGCTGTGTTGGGCCAAAGGGTCAATAAGGCACCATTTGCTATATATTATGCTAGCCGCACTCTCTCGGATGCTCAATTGAACTACATTACTACCGAGAAAGAGTTACTAGCTGTGGTTTTTGCCTTAGACAAATTCCGGTCTTATCTCCTAGGTTCCAAGGTCATAGTCTTTACTGATCATGCTGCTTTGCGGTATTTACTATCTAAGAAAGAGACCAAACTTAGGTTGATTAGATGGATTTTGTTGCTTCAGGAATTTGATTTAGAGATCCGTGATAAGAAAGGATCTGAGAATATGGTGGCAGATCATCTCTCCCGAATCCTCGTTGAGTATAATAGCGACCTTTTATTTTGCATGATTCATTTCCGGATGAACAACTTTTCGAGCTGTCACAAGCGAGCCCCCCGTGGTTTACACATATTGTGAATTACTTGGCCATTGGGCAAATTCCGCAGAATTGGTCTAAACAAGACAAAGACCGATTCTTTTCACACAAACCAACTTAGTAGCCAAAAAGCCTCATTCGGCGACTAAAGGTTTTAGTGGCGGAAACATAACATTTGCCGACTAAACTAAATTTAGTAGCTAAATGTAGTCACTTTCGGCGACCAAACAAAGTTTAGTCGCCAATACTATCGCCAACAGCGTAAAGGCGACGAGATTAGCGACAAAATATTTTAGTCGCTAAATCGTTTCAGCGACCAAATATTGGACTTTTGGCTACCAATATTTTGGTAGCCAAAAGTGACATTTCTTGTAGTGATGTTGATATTCAATTTTTTGATAGCAGCTTTTGCACAAATCAATCCAAAGGTTGTCAACATCAATTTGTTCGATGTACCCAAGTATTCGAAAATATGAAACCTACAAAATATTTGAAAAAACATAAATTAATCCCTCTATATACAAATTATATATATATCGTTTAATTTTCATTAATTGAGATGATAACAATTCTTACCTTTGGCATGGATGCAAAATCACGTATTCGAAATCTTTTGGCATTTGATATTATCAATAACTGTGAAATTGAAAATCCATTTTTTCGATTCCAAGATACCAACTTTTGTGATATAAGATTCATAGCAAGCCTAGATAAACATGTCAATATATATATATATATATATATAATTGGTTAATATTATACAGTCATAACATACCACACTTGAATATGATTTGTATAACGGAGTGAATGATTAATATATAACTTGCTGTATTTGCATGTAGTGAGACATGGACCTAAAAGTTGAGAAAAGATAATTTATTAATATCAATATTTGTATATACATGTAGATATTATAAAAGTGAATGAAAAGTAATCTTACCATGATAATCTTTAACTGTTAATCCAATGGCAAACAAAATATTATCATTCTCGAGAATATGATATAGTTGCATGCCATCAGTTGTTGCAAACGCATCTCATAGAATTAATCTTACTAATGTGAAACTTTTTTTACAATTAAAAAAAAAGTTGAGATTAGGAAAAATATTATAATTCGTAGAGTATTTCAAATTTGGTAAAGACACAGAAATATGTTATAGTATCATACCTTGTATCAAGTAGTAGAATCTCTCTCTTCTAATTATCACGATTTGCAATACCTTGATATTCAGTTACACTAACAACCAAGCCAGTCACATCTGCATATTTTAGCATTGGCATGTTTATTGTTTTGATAGTTTAAATTTTTGTATAGGTAATAAACTATGTAAGTATATAATCTAGATAAGTATCATTTGGTAAAAGTAACGTACCTATTAATTAAACATCTTGATGAAAAATTGGCCAATGTCTATTAATTTTTTAATGAAATACCATTGAAGTGGTATATTATTATCATGATCAAGTATGTGCACAATTGTTGTATTATTAGTAAAAGACATCTTATAAAAATATGGCACCAACTTGAATTTCTCATCAGCCAATGTAACATGAACTCCTTTAAAACAATATATTTTTTCCTTCAATTAAATGTTCTTTGAAGTAATCATAATCCTCAGAGCATACAGTTCTTTCCATGGCATCACCATTTGAAAAAATGTAATAAGTACACATTTTTAACATAATATAAAACAAAATATTTAACAATTATCTCATGATAAGAGTTGTAAATACTTGTCCATCAACAAAAATCATTTTGAATGTCATATTTCCTCTAGGACAATTAGTTACAGATAACAATCTGACTAACTGAGCTTTAATGCTCCAATTACTTGCATATGGATGTAAATTAGCAAAATAGGAATATCTGATAATTCTATCACCTATTAACAATATAGATGCATGTGAGCAAAATATGAATTTATAATTTTTATATGACGTATCTATAGATTTCAAGAAATTTGAAAATGAAAATATTAAGAATTTTTAATAAAAAAATAAAAAAATGTTAAGTTTACATTATGATAAAATTGAAAAAATAAGTAATGAATTATTATACAAAAACTATTATACAAACATATTTTGTAAGGGTAAGTTTTTTAATTATTTTTATTAAATGAAAATGAAAAAAAAAAAAGAAGAAGAAAGATGAGATCATCCAATTTTTTGTATACTAAATGTAATGTAGTAAGTATTGTATAATTAAAGAACAAAAAAAACATAGTCATTGAAATTTTGAAAAGAATTTTTATATCAATCTTCAAATGCCATCAAGGACATCATGATATACAACATTTTTTGTGTAATTTGACGGTTGGTCAACCTTATTAACAATCAATATCTTCAAGCCTGATGGTGTGGTAACACGCGATAAAGCAACATATAACTGACCATGGGAGAATACTGGATTAGGAAAGTATACACCAACTTTTTTTTAAAGTCTGACCTTGACTTTTGTTTATGGTCACTGCAAATGTTAATTTTATGGAAAATTGTCTTCTTTTAATCGGGACAGGTGAATGTGTGGTAGATGGTGATAAAATGATATGTGGAATAAAGACTCCTTCCCCAATATTTGAACCCGTAATCACTCGTGCCTCAATCACTTTATCTCCTATTTTCTCAACAATAAGACGGGTGCCATTACATAAACCTTGAGATTGATTGAGATTTATTAGTAGCATTATAGGCGCTCCCTTTTTGAGTTTAAGGCAATGACTTGGAATTCCTGGAAAATTTAATGAGTGCAATAACTCTGGTAGATACATGCCTTCGTCAATGTTCTCACCCTCAGCTGGACATATCGTATCTGCACTTAAGGTATTTTCGAGATTCTCTAGGCAACATTGATAGCATTATGACATTTAATTCATCAACATCAGCATTTTTTGGTGCTAAGATGCCACGTTCTTTCAAGTAAGAACTGTCACTGTATCTAGTACTTAACTCTCGATAGATTGCATGGATCAAATCATGTAAAGCATGTGATCCATTTCTAATCAAGAATTGTTCTGGAATTTTAATCCAATTAGTCTCCCCGCCTTCAGTGAAAGAAATTCCAGGTATTTTTCATCACCAATCATCAATATCCAATTAGCAAAATCCCTTAGTTGTTGACACATTTGAATAGAAGTATCACGGGCCATAATACGCATATTGGTCCTCAAATGCAACACACGACAATGATTCCAAATAGTCGATTCCTTCAACGGCACTACAAGTGTGGCTTCCCGCCTACCTTTTGGTACTACAGGTAAAATTTGTCTGAAGTCACCACCAAGTATGAATAGTTTTCCACCAAATACACAATCACTTGAACAAAATTCTATACTCTTTAGTATATCTCTGAAAGTACGATCAACTGCCTCAAATCCATAACGATGGTGCATTGGAGCTTCATCCCATATGATCAATGATGCCTCTTGAATTAATTTTCCCAATTCAGTCTGTTGATTAATGGTACAACTTGAGAATTCATTCAAATTAATTGAAATTTTAAAGCGTGAATGCACAGTTCTACCTCCCGGTAACAGCAAAGCCGCAATTGCAGATGATACAACTGAAAGGACAATTTTTTCTGATCTAAACTTTGCTATCAATGTTTTCTATAGATATGTTTTTCTTGTTCCCCCACTTCCGTAAAGGAAAAATAAACCCCTTTTTTACAATTGTATGCATTCATTATGGTGTCATAAACTTCTAACTGATCACTATTTAAACCAGAATGTAATTCATTGAACAATTGTTTTTCCAAAACACTATCATACTCCATTTCTTCTCTGATGAGCCTATTTGTCACAAATTGAGCACCTTGTGAAGATGGCAATGGCATTGGAGGGAAATCTTTGAGAGATCTTCTATTTCTATTTAATATATGCTCAATTTCGAGAAATCCTAATTTTTTTAAGTCTTCATCGTCAAGATGTAGATCATTATCTCTCATATCTCTTTTGATTCTATATTGTATATCATCGGTGAAACTTTTCCAATGACGTTCCCATAATTCGACTGTATTGGTTATATCAGAAAACATGAGCATTGTGCAATACATATGTCGAAGTTTTGTTGTTGATGCCTAATTTGATGCTTCTACACATGCCTCGTGCCATTTATTATCATCATCGAGTAGACCAAGTGCAATACATGTAGATTTAAATGTTGTATGCACGACCCCATTTACAATTCTGATATGCTCAAAACCTTCTGCACCACGAACCTTATTCAATAACATTCTCAAATAATATCTCTCACCCAATGTTGGATGTGCATATGGCAATCTACCAATACATTTATGTTTTTTTTGGACGTCCCATTCTTTTTTATCTCTTTTCCATACCCATTTTGTTGGAAATTCAACATAAGTCAACTCCTTTGCAGATTGATGGGTTCTGTTTGCTTCAAACCATTTGGTCAACATTGTGTCATGAACACGTTGTTGGTCAATAACTTTGTATAGATGATCATTGTCATTAAATATAACAAATTGTTGACCTGGAATATGATATTGTAAATGCTGAACAGAAGGAGTTTGTTTCTGAATTTCAAACTCAAATATCCTCCAACATGCTTCAATCGCAGACACGTATCGAGCATCCAAATACTGTTTGATCTCATTAACTTGTTTGTAATGTCGTTGCCCATTATTGTTTGGATGAATAACATTATCCTCAATCACAGTTATCGTACGATCAGGCCCTTTGTTGACGTATTTGTACAAATATTTCATCAACTTCGGGTGCACACATCGTTCAATATTAATATGGCAATCATATCGCACTAAAAGATCATGATTATATGGAATGACCTATCTGTTATCAACTATAAATCCATTTATGTTTATTGTGTTGCCCTCATTACATCTGCGCCTGTATGATACAAATCCATTATCATCAATTGTTGTTTCATTACAAAATTTCTTTGGATAATGTTTTGTACACTTTCCATCTACCATGCATGGAGCATTGGGATTAGCAGCACCACAAGGTCCATGTATCATGCATCTGACAACAGTCTCATATGCCAATGGGTCTGCATTTTTGTCAAGCAATTCAACACATAAACTCATCAATTTGTTCAGGTGTGATTGGTTTATTCTCCGATGCCAATGTGATTGTAATGTGAGAATGCAGCAATCCCCGTTTTTGAAACTCAATGACGTAAATAACTATTCATAAAAATAATTATTGATACATTAGACATTTAAGAGTATTTGTTATATCATAAATGCATAGGTGTTAGAATAATAATACCTGAAAGTGCTTCTCCAAATATTTTATTTTCCTTTAAGTTAGTTAGTAGTTGTTTAAACTTAATCCGAAAAACTCTAGCAACGATATCAGGTCTATTTTCTACACGTTGATTCGGTAGTCTTGGAAGATCAACTTTTATTTCTGGCCATATAAGATTGTATGTGAACGTGATAAAAAAATCAGGAGCTCCAATAGTTCTGCAAATTGCCATAGTATCTTGATAATGTTAGATCATATTATGTGGCCCCCCAGAGAATGATGAAGGCAACACAAATCTTCTCCCTACTGCTGACGCATCTACATCTTCAGCAACTGCAGCATCTTCTATTCCTTGATATAGATCTGCGTGTAACTTAGCTTGATGGGTCTTGATGTAATTCGATCTAGTTTGCTCAATAGCAGCATAACAGTCAATGACAAATTATTGAAACAAACGCCCTCCTCTTAAAAGTGTTTTACCTTCAAATTCTCTATGTTGGAGTCTAAATGCATAAAATTCTCTAATTGACACATTGTTTTGAGATCTACTTGGGGATGTATTAAAAGAGATGCTGCACCTCCATCCATCTGTACCATATGGAAACAGTAATGGGTACTATAGTGGTACATATGATGGATGTATTTCACTGATTCTTCTTAATATACCATCATTTTTTTGAACAATGATGCCACGATGTGTTTCAGTTCCAATATCATCACCAATGATTATCGCCGCAACTTCGTTTGCAGTTGGCCTGATATATTGTTGTTCACCCCTGGAGTTTAAAATACGCACATGTAAATTCAATACATATGATCCCACAACAAATCTCTAGTACTTTGAAATATTTTCACATAAGCATTAACTGCATTTAACATTTCTTGTAAACCTTCCAATATTGAAAAATTAATGACTGAAATATTTGTACTAGTTTGGACTATCACATCAAGACGATTTTCCAATTCATGCTCTGTATCATATATATACAGTTGGGCAAACTTAGGTTTCTGACCAGGAGTTGGTAACAGTGACCCTATTCTATGATAATTTTCCCCGCTAATCTGAAATGCATATGGACCTCTTCCATCTAAAACTGAATGATCTACTTTTCCACCCATTGATATGAAAAACAACATTGAATTATACATTCTAATATTTTCCATAAAACTTGCATTCCTCCATTATGCATCTAAGAAGTCAGGAGCGTGTGACAATAAAGGTAAAAAGACCTCCCCAGCTTGACAACATAATTTGAATTTGGGATTGGTTTTAGAACTTGTCACGACCAAACCCGCCCCTATGGGTTTAGCGTCGTAACCGGCCAATAATCTGAGATTACCAAAGGCCTTCCTGTACAATCAAAATAATCCGGGCTTGCGGAAGCAATAAACAAAAGAACCAATAGTCCAATGAGCTGTGCATTTATATGAACAAATAATCACATGCAAAAGCGTTAATTTACCCACTTACATTACAAAACATACAACAAAATATCTTATACAAAACATATGTACGGGTCAAAAATGTATAACATAACCGAAATCTTGCTAACGGCCTTCCAAGCCTAGCCCTAACTCGGAGGCACCCAAAATACTTGGTAGGCTTCAAAACGGTGACTCGGTTCAAGACTCCGCCCAGGCTTGACTTTCGAGCGCTCACCTATAAATATATATATAAACAGTGAGCTAAAGCCCAGTGAATAATATTAAAGTAAAGGGGTTAGTGAACGAATTCCAAATATATCATATTCGTAAAACAAACCATGACACAATCATTCGTATCAGTCTCATATCGGAACATAACATAATGGTACATCTCATAGAACATATTACATATCGTCTTCTGACTAGAGTAATCGGTTTCGGATACCGATTAAACACATATCACCATAATGAAGTGGCTAACGAGATCTCGTAATCACATATATGTCATGGACCCGCATTTACATGCCGTCCCCCATGACTTGGGACTATCTATGGATGCCATAATAGATTTCAAACATAGGACATTCATTCATGTAAACAATATCATTTCAGAAATCATAACTTATCATAACTCGTTTGGAACATAATTCATATCAACATATCTTAACAGAAATGTTACTTACAGTGGGCTTCCAGAAACGGTTGGTCAGTCTTCGAGTCTTGACCTACAAACATAAATGTACATAGCACAAAACATGTCTCATTATTACGTATTCATGTGGCCATACATGGCTTAGCTTTCTTACTTTAACTTCCTATTCATTCCATGTCACATAGCTTGTTCATATAGAACCACATACTCGGATTCGACACATAATTTTTAATTCACTTACGTATGTTGTTTCTTAGCTTATTAATCTTTAATGGCTCATAAATCATGCCTAAGAATGTCCGAAAAGAGATGTGAGTGAAGATATGTACTTAAAACATCTTTTGAAAACATGCTAAAAATAAGCTGGTGGTTAGAGCCAGCTTTTCGTGGCTAGAGCCAGCTGAAGGCAAAAACTGAGCTCGCTCGAGCCATCACTCCTTCGCTCGAGCCAGCTTTTGCAGAGTTCAAAATACTAGGAGCTCGTAATGTTGGCTTGAGCCACCACTTCTTCACTCCAGCCAACTGTAAATTTCGGGGCACCAAGCTTAACAAAAATGGCTTCCAAACAACTTTCAAAACTTAGGGTCTTGCATAATTTGATCAAATACATAAAATAGCTTTAGAAAAATCCAATACAAGTGTAGCAACCCTCACTTTATCCTAGTCATGCTTACGTACATTTTTGCATGATCCTTGTATTGATTAAGCTTGCATCTTTGTAGATTTTGATTAGTTTCGTTTAAGTGTTGCTTGTATGTTTTATTCCTTGCTTGGTGTGAGTTTAGCCGAGGTCATCTTAAGCCTAGGTTACACCTTTGAACTTCTTACACCTAGGACCATCTTAGAACCACTTTGGTTGACCTCCACCCTCACCCTGACAGGTTGGCCGAGATGTCATTATCTAGGCCGAGGTGTTCATCACCAAGCCCGAGATATGTATTATCTAGGCCGAGATATTATACCAAAGTGATCTTGTCCCTGGACTGGTACGACCTAGACCGAGGTATGGCACATCTAGGCTAAGGTGTGGCACAACTAGGCCAAGTGTTGTCCTTCCTAGCCGAGATCATTGAGACCGTACTTACTGAAGCCTTTATGTTCTTCAAGAGGGAAACTCAGATTTTCCCAGACTTCATTTCCTTGAATGTGGTCATCGGGAACACACCTCGGCCAAGAGGTGTAGGACCTCGGCCTAGACCTGGTTAGTACCCAGCATGTTTTCCCGAGATAAAAAGGCAGTGTTGTAACTTCCAGCATGTTTTGCTTTGTTTTGACTTGATTTTGAAAGAAATGCCGAGATCCTTTCTTATCATGTAAAGCTTGTTTTAAAGATGCATTTCATATCCATCTTTGAGCATCTCTTCTTGTCTTCTTGAAATGCATTCAATGGGATTTATTATGTACTTGTAGGCTTTGGATCCTTGCTTGTAATTCCTACACCCGAAGAACTATGTGAGTGGTATTTTTAATAAAGCTATGTTATAATGTTTTGATAAAAGCCTTGCTTTGCTTTGTTTTGGAAAAGTATTTGATCAGGCATGAATAGTTTTGTATCACGTATTATATTTGTTTTGATGACATTTTGGGAAGTCCTTAGTGCGAGGGGACTATAATGCAACTGCACCCTTGTTTTGCCATTGACGGTTTTCCGCGTGGGTTTGTTTGTCCGGAATGTCATCCTTTGTATTATATTAATACTAGTAAGCATCCCTTGAAGATTTGAAAGACTTGATTAATGGACTTGGTTCATCCCTTGATTTTGTATAAGTTATGCTATGTATTGTTTAGAAAAGAGATCTTGATTATCATTCATGCAAAACCTTTATTACTGGTATCATTCACTGAGTATCCAAGTTCACCCTCTCCATATATATGTAGGTGATGAATAGGAAGGTGGTGACGCCTAGATGATTGTTGCAAGATGTTTTTGGATTCATGTTTTGTAGCATCTTGAAGATTCTGCTTCGTGGCTTGTAGTTATTTCTTTTGTATATGTCAGCTTGAGAAGCCTTTTGATCAAGATGTATTTTGTACTTTATTTTGTTGTATCCAAGTTGTAAACTATATTAAGATGTATGTCATTTCATTTGATCTATGCACAGCTCTTGTGGACTATTTAGTTTTAAATTTATTGCTTCCGCACATGTAAACCCCATATGTATACTCTGATTGTGTGTGAATCTTTGCAAGTTGGCCTTGGTAATCTCAGATTACTGGCCATCACGACACCATTCTACTAGAGGCGGAATGGGGTTGTGACAGATTGGTATCGTAGCACGAGATTCTTATAGTACGTTATTCACACACTTTGAGTCCTAAAGAGATAGGATGTCCCATAGAATGATGTTAGGATTGCATCATATTGCTTGCTACTTGACAAGGTGTGCATCATCTCGGCATAACTATTTGTTACTTGCATACATGTTTATTTGCTCATTTTGTTTTAAAGTCATATTTTGCATACTCCTAGCATCATGAGAAGAGGTAGACCCCCAATTGGCTGAGATCAGTCCGAAGACAGGTTGGACAGATTAGAAAGGATAGTTGAAAGTTTGGCCGATGAGTTAAGGCAAGCAAGGTAATTATGTCGGCTTTGCTTTGTATTC
>NW_021025827.1:861669-878998 GCF_004153795.1 Camellia sinensis | reverse complement strand
ATTTGTTTTCTTTTCTGCAGACGATTCGCCTACAACAACAGTTATCATTCAAGTATTGATATGGCGCCTTTCGAGGCATTGTATGGCAGACAATGTAGATCTCCGATTTGCTGGGCAGAAGTTGGAGATGGGCCTTTGCTTGGGCCCGAGATTGTGTATGAAACAACTGAAAAAGTGAAACTGATACAGCAAAGACTGAAAACTGCACAGAGTAGACAGAAAAGTTATGCCGATGTCAGAAGACGGGACAGAGAGTATGAAGTGGGTGATCACGTTTTTGTGAAAGTGACACCAATGAAAGGCCAGACTCGTTTTGGAGTCAAAGGCAAGCTAGCACCGAGATACGTCGGACCATACGAGATTATTGAGAAAATCAATCCGGTGGCGTATCAAGTTGCGCTTCCTCCTGAAATGGAGCATATGCATAACGTCTTCCACATTTCTATGTTGAGAGACTACCTACGGGATCCTTTCCATGTAATAGAGCCTACTCGTGTAGTGCTGAGCGATGACTACACTTACGAGGAACGACCTATACATATTGTAAACAGACGGATCAAGAAACTGAGAAACAAAGCGATCCCACTGGTGAAAGTCGACTGGCAAAACCACGGTGGCATGTATGCCACTTGGGAAAAGGAAGATGACATGGCCAAAAGATATCCTGAACTGTTTCCATTGAATCCTGTTTTCTTCCAGAACGAAGGTAACTCGAGTTTAGAGGACTAAACTCTTTATAAGGAGGGGAGACTGTAATAACCCTCACCACTGCTTACCGATAAACACTGATTACCGTTAAACTGAACTGATCATGACTGATAACTGAACTGATTAAAGTACTGAATTGAACTGACTGACTGAAAACTGGAATTGAATTGACTGAGTGTGTATGTTAATTTGTATTCTATTTGTTTGATTGATTATTTGATCTGTTCACATTTTATGTTTAAACTGCTAATTGAAGGCCTTATCGGTCGCCGAACCGGGAATTGATTGATGTTTTATGATCCTCATAATTAATGTGAATTTATGGTGTATCTACCTGAAAACTGATTAGGTATGACTAAAATAGATTAAATATTGATCAATTGCATAAGTTTGACTTAATTACCAAACTAGCCTTAGTGGCCACTCAATATATAACATCTTGGAGCCTCATTGTACTCACACGTACACATTCCATCAGCTCATCCCTTAGACTCAACCGACCAAGTAGAGAGAGAGAGAAAGAATTGAGTTGATCTTGGATTCATCTTGAAGAATTGCTTGGTAATTGAAGTATTGGTTTCATAAATGAGCTCCTAGTCTTGCATTGGAGACCTAAGGTAGAGTAATTACCCTCTTGTTTATCTTGTTCTTGTATGATTCATGTCAAAATTGAAGATTGAGCCATGGATTAGTTCTAGCATGTTGACATAGAGCATAATTCATGCATGCATGTTTGAATTGTTGAGTTGTGAGTTGATTTCATGGCAAAAAGGTACATGCATGTCCATAACTTTGTGATGGTCCATGTTTTCAACTTGTTTTTGGATCAATTGGCTCCTTAGAGCATCAAATTGAAGCTTTGAATTGATTTGAATTCATGCATGTTTGCATGTTCATATTGTGCATGATATTGGTTTGAAATTGGGTCTGAATTAAACACCCTTGGGCTCTGATTTCTCAAATTGAGCTTTGAACCATGTTATTCTATGTGTTTATAAAGGTTTTCCAGAAAAATGGGCCCAAGAGGATTGGTTTTGATGCATTTGAACTTGGTTTTGGCTTGGAGGTGCAATCTGGAATTCCCAGATTTTGCACTTCCGCTCGAGCGGGGAAATTGGCGCTCAAGCGTGGAATCCGAGCATCCAGTATTTTCTCTGCACTATTTTACAGTCCGCTCGAGCGGAGGATTGGGCGCTCGAGTGGAGGCATGTGTCTCACGATTGAGCGGTCATCGAGCGTCCGTCGAGCAGAGATTTCACCCATCCAGTACTTTTACAGTACTCTCGAGCGGGAAAGTTGACGCTCGAGCGTGTACCTTTGTTGCATGACCGCTCGAGCGGGTAAACCTGCGCTCGAGCGGGACTCTGTTTTTCTGAAACTTTTGAAATTGCTTTTTGAGAACATCTTTGCATTCTCATCCCATTCTAGGCATTCTTAGGCCTAGTTTAAGACATCTTACTGGGGATATAGATGTAGAACACACCGAGGCATTAGGGATTAAGTTATTATCTTTCCCAACTGTGTAGCTTAGTGTGTTCAATCTGTTAACTGGGTACGGTTGGTGACTAGGGAGACACGCTCTAGCATACTGTAGCCCAGAACTCTGTGAGTAACGATTGTGTAAAGATATGTTCACAAATGATTATCTTCTGAACAACTAAACTGTACTGTTTTCTGAACTGATTTACTGTTAACTGAATGAATGTACGTCCTATATTCTGAACTATATTGTGGCATCCTTAGCACCTACTGCTTACTGTTACTGTGACAGAATTCTCTGTCGGTTCCCTTGTTGGAACCACTACTGTTTACTGACTAATGGCCATCATTACTGCTCGGTCTTTTAAGACCTACTGTTTACTGTACTGTTATGCTAATGGGTGTACCACATATGACTGTACTGACTGAACGACTGAAATACTGATTTAATGAATTGTTTTCATTACTGTAAGGACATTCATTCTTAACCTCTTTACGCATTATGTTATTCACTGGGCTTTAGCTCACTGCTCATATATATATGTAGGTGTACAGGCACCAGACTGCGGCTAGGAGCGTCAGGGTTACTCCAGTTTTGTCAAGCCAGCCTATGTGCCTCACTGCGAGGTTCCGAGCCTATCGTGTTAAGGCTTAGGGGTGTTTTACAATTCCCCCTTCTGTACTGTCTTCCTGTTTTGTATAGACCGAATGTTTACTGTACTGTTATACAGGGATTAGGTCCCTGTACTGTGTGACTGTTAATTTTGTATACTGTGTTGTACAGACGGAATGGTCAGGCCCTGTACTCTGTTTTACTGTATTACTGTTCTGCAGGCCTTCGGTAATCTTGGATTACTGGCCGGTTACGGTGCTAAACCCATAGGGCCGGGTTTGGGTCGTGACAATAAGTAATTTACATATGATTTAAGAAAGGAGTAGTCCTACTGTAATTAGGCAATCTGTGCAGAATAAAAAAGGATAGAAAAGCAAAGCTACAAAGAGATTATTTCTAAAATATCTTTTTTTTCGGATACTACTCTCAGATCAAAAGCAAGAAGTTTGTCACTGACAACAGTTGTCAAGAAAAAAATTTCATAAAAACTGTACAAATATGAATGTGGGTAAACCTAATTGCAAAGCATGATCAAGAATCCAATCAGGCATAGAACAAAAGAATTAATTAATGCACCGACAAAGCAATCTTAATCCAAAAATGATCAAAGAGACACACACAAGATAATTCTTGAGTTCTGGAAATTTTCACTTTGAAAGTCTTCATAAAAATAAAAAAATAAAAAAACTAATTTAGTTATCTACCTAAAAAAATAAAAAAACTAATTTAGTTATCTTTAGTTATCTATCTGATTAATTTAGTTATCTTTAGTTATCTATGGCTATTATTTGTGTCAGCACCAGCGAGAAGATTGTAGTGTTATGCATAATAGGCCAATACTTTCCCCCACTTTCATACATTGTGACGTATATATTGAGAATTTGAAAGGTATATTTGCAGCTTACATCACAAATTGAAAATAAATTCTTCAGAGGAACACAAAAAAATGGACACAGTTTTTTTATTAAAAAAGAAAGAAAGAAATGAAAAGGGTTCAGAAACCTAGAATTATTTGGAACGTTTGGAAAAATAGTGAGCCTCTCATAACATATATAACAATAATAAATAAGATGAATACATAAAACATTCATGTTGCAAGTTCCAAATAAATGGCAATAAATAAAGCTTTATTGGATAGAATATGCTCTCTTATTTGTATGAAATCTCTACTTTCTCTAAGTTGTTCAACAAAACTCAGCTGCCAGACTGAAGGTTAGTCTGGAGAACGGTCAGAACTATGTGTGCGGCACCCCCATTCCCTAATGCTGAATTTTGTTAGGTCCCCTACATTAGCACACAAAACTAAAGAAGTGACAAACCTACTTTCATATGAAAGTTAATTTTTGTTGAAACTTATACAAAGATGAACAAAAAATCTCGCTTCTTACTTGCCAAATAAATAAATAAATAATAATCACTTCATAATACATCTCTAATCTAAGAAAAATGGGGGCAGGGGGAAATCAACCATAAAAATATTGAAGATTTACAGAAAAGGTAGTTAAAGACTAAATATACCAAGTACCTGCTTGTGTTTGACCAAAGTTGCCAAACCCAAAAGAACCTGTTGTCTGAGCAGGTTGAACAGACTGGAAAGGTGTTGAAAGTGAGGGCTGAAGAAGAGAAGAAATTAAATCCATATCGACAAAAGAATATAGAGGTCTCAAAAACTAAAACATGAAGAAATCAGATTCTTAAGAACAAATAACAATGAGATGCCTATAAATTATAATGTAACAATATCATACATGTTCAGGCAAGTGTCACTATACAGCTTAATGTAAGAAGTTTCCTTTGCATGGAGATTAACAATTTTCATCTATGAAGTACACGGTACAATTTAAATGTGAAGAAGCCCATTAAACTGAACAAAATATGTTAAGTTGAAAGTTATTACAAAACAGAAAGGCACAAAAGATGCAATTCAAAGGAATTATACATACAAGTACTATGAAAGACCAATGCCTTTCAGGTTTAATTTTTCCCAGGAGTGTTTGTTTCCTGAGAAATTGTTGGGGAATTGGTTGCCAACATGGGAGAATGGTTTGTTGGGGATTGCTTGACAAATAACTCATAGTTGCAAGGTTTGTAGAAAAGGCTTGCCAACCAAGTCTCATTCTAGATCTGGCTAAACAGCACAAATAATAAAGAACAATGAAATTGAAGACTAACCAATCGAGGCTACATACAGTACCAAAATGAGAACTTTGAGTAATTATGAAACCTTAAAATACGTGCCTTCAACCTAGCTGCAACATTACCAGTGATCTATCAGTTTCGTGGCCCGGGGATGGACTAAAAAGAAAAGACCTCAGTTGATAATGGGTGATGGTTCAAAACATGGGATCAAGGGATTAGAGATTTTTCTATTGCTTGGCAAAAAATAAACTATATATTTATATATAATAAACTATGGTTCAAAATATATTTTGTGGTTAGCAAATCTGAACTATATAATAAACTATGGTTCACATATGATATGTCTTCTTTTGCATGTGCCTAACGAAGAACATCAGAGATTTGTCAAGCATGTTCATTTGTAAAGGGCATAGCATGTGTCCTTGTCATTAGAATGGAACTCAAAGATCCAAATTCTATCCTAATTTGCATGTGAAATGAATTTCTAGATAAATGCAAATTTATGTTTAATATATATGGAAATGAAAGCTTAATCAAGAATGATAATAAATTATGAGTATAAGGAGATCTGAATTATAAGTGACAAAATCTCAAATAACAAGTAAAGAATAATTAGAAATCAAAAGGACACTGATGGATGAAAAGGGATCAACTACTTGCATAACCCTACAAATTGAACAGAGCATTCTGAAAAATACAGATTGGCCAACTCAATTGATTCAACTTCTAAGGAAGCAATCAAGATTTTTGAAGTGCTCCTAAAACATGAAGACAACACTAAATAGGTTACCCTATCTTATATAATTAAAAAAAAATAAAAAATTTCTGAGAAGGACTTACAATTCCAATAAGGTTCTCAAGGCAGAGCACAACAGAACTTTTAGCTGCAGTAGAGCAGACTGCTAATTTTTTACCCTATAACCATCAGCCGAAAGGCAAATATGATAACAGAGGGAAGCATAGACAAGCAGGGTTCTTCATGTATGAAAAAGGACATGGAATTTGACAACTTTGGAAAGAATAAGTAGTCTTATAACCTAATTAAATGTGGATAACAGATGCAAATTCAACAAAAAACTTAAGAACCGTGACAAAGTGATAATTGCATTTATAAGGTAAAATGTTCATCTTTTAGCATCCTTGGCCTCATCCATCAATCTCAATACTCCAGGTCTGGGCTCCACCTGCCCATTAACTCAAATCCATTTTCTTCACAATCACTCATCCAGAATTATCACCCACATAAATGAACTAACAAGTAATGATAAACAAAGAATACAAAAATTTGTACTTACAGTCCCAGATCTGATAATTTCTTTGTATCTTTTAGTCTTCCAATCCTACAGATAGACAACTCTAAAACAATCAATACAACCAACTAATTAATGATACAGATTATAAATCTTTTCAATCCCACGAAATTAGCACAAAGATCATGCACTAGTATAGAAACTCAAAAGGTATGGAACCTTTTCTTACAATCTGCTAGGTTGCTTAAAAATATACAATGGGGGAAAAACCATATGAACGATTTGCATCGTAAATGTCCCTTGATTTGCTCTCTAGAAACAAAAACTCAACTAAAGTTTAGGAAGGAAGGTTATTTGGATAAGTAATCTCCATTTATAAAATAAATAAATAAATAAATAAATAAAAATAAAAATAAATCATGGAAGCTTTCTTGTTTTCCAATTTCCTCAGTATTTTCTCGGCAGCCAAACGCATGCCTAATTCTCAGTATTTTTTCAGTATTTTCAATTTCCCCAGTTTTTATTTGCACATCTAAAAGGGGAACCAAATTGATAAATGGTTATATATAATATTTATATACATACATCCAATTTCCTCACTATATATTTATATATAATATTTATACATATATAATATTAATATACATCCACCCATACATATTTATTTATACATGCATCCTGTAGACTAAAAGTTTGTCATCCATAGTTATCCTGATCTATTTCATTTTAAGTGTCCAAGAGAGGAAGACCAACCTTCAGACAGCGCTGATCTTGCACAACCTGTTTAGCACGGGCTCTAACCTCATCTGGATCAATCAGTATGAGATCTAGAGAGAGACAGAGAGAGACGGTGGAGCTCGTTACCTCGCCGGTGCAGATGACGGTGGCGACGGAGCATCAAAATCGCTCTGAATCTTGAAATCGATCTGAATCTTCGAAAACACTCTGAACAGCCGATTGATATCGATCTGAATCTTCGAAATCGCTTTGAAATCACTCTGAACAGCCGATTGATCTTTCAAGAGACGAAGCTTCTTCGTAGAGTTATCTCCTCCATCTTCTTCGTCACTAAGAGAGAGAGAGAACGAGATATCTGTGTATAAGATAAGAGAGAGGTGTGCGTGTAAGAGAGAGAGGGCTCAGATTAAAAAATAAGGGTTTCAGAAAAGGGGCGCGTGTATCTACCGCATTTAGAGGCACTTTTAGACTCCTTTAAATAAAAAACGGTGCCGTTTTGGTTAAAAAAGTATGCGACGGTTATAAAACGCTGTTAAAAATTAGAAAAAGTGACGTTTAATTGAACGCCGCTAATTGAACGCCGCTAAATCCCTCATTTCCTATAGTGCTTACTGTGTGTGCTGTTTTTTGACCAAACTGCCAAACAGGTACTCAGCTGGAGAACACTGGCAGAATAGATTGCTCTCGAATGACCTGTAACAGAAAGAAAAAGACTCCGGCGATGGTTCGTCCAACCGGGGGCACTCCGACGATCAAGTCAGTTATCTTTTAAAGATAGCAAAAGTGTTTAATTCACTATTCAGAATACAAAAAGCGTTCCTTAGACCCACGAGGGTGCCTTACTTTTATAACCAACACTGACCTGATTCATGTAGAAGCCTAGCTTCAATGGACTCTGACTCAATGCCTATCCAGGACTCTCAAATAGATAAAGATAAATGCCCTAAGAGCTTTATCCTTATCCTAGCTGAAGTCCTCCCTCATTCTAAGACTTTTGTAACTTATCCGCTCATCTCAAATTCTGGTTTCTCTGCAGATAACCTTAGCCTAGCCGAGATTACCTCGGCGTCAAGTCAAGGACACGTGGCACCTCGGTGCCACCTTGGCTACGTGTTGCTATCCAAAAAATATGTCTCCACAACTGCCCCCTAGGTTTTATTACCTCGGCATCCTGAGGTGATGGAACCTATATCATTTGAACCTATAGCACGTCGGCTAAACTTTCTCTATCATTCACTGCCGAGATTATCACACATCGGCTTCCATATGATAAACACTTCTGTGTGTTCGCATCAACGTTTTAGAACCAAGAACCAAGTTTGTTCATTTTATCTAGCCGAGATCGTCCTCCTAGCCGAGATCGTCTCTTTATTAAATCAAGAACTCCAAGAGTTTTCACATGCGTATGAGCTATAACGCACTGTATTTCAACTGTTTTTGCCACGCGTCCTTTCCATATCGATCCGTACCTGACACACGCCATTAAGTCGCACGTCACATTTGCGCGCACCACCTAACAGACACGTCGTCCAAGGCGCATTCATTGTGGTTTGCCGCCCTTTCATGTTTTTGACAAAATTCCTTCCCTCTCTCCTCGCCATTTCACTTTTGCATCTTCGTTTTTGTTCAGAATTTCTCTCTCCATTTTCTCTCCCAAATCCTCAATTTTTTGTTCTTGAAGCTTTCTGCAACTACTTCACTCTTTTCCTCCGGCGAGGCTTTCGACGTTCTGCCACTCGTACCACCTGCGTTCAACTCCGACGTACCTCACATCGGCTCCATTTTCTTCGGTGAATTACTATTTCCCCCCTCTCTAGTTTTTCATACTCTGTTGCCTCTGTTTACTTGCTATGACGAACACATATATGTTCTTCAGTCTCTGTCTGTAATTTAAACCTTCATCACTCGCATGTTTGAGCACGTTCTGTCTTGCAATTTTTTGTGTTTGTCCAATTTAGTTCTTGATTCTTGACCTTTATGTACAAATTGCACACATACTCGCTCAACTTTGCCACTGTTCTTGGCCTTGCATACCTGCACTAACTTATTCAGTGTTCTTTGAATTCTTGCTCGTTTTCTTGAGTCTGAATCATGTTCCTACTTCTATTTTCTTGCTATTTTCTTCCAGATTCTTTCCTTCAATCCTTGTGTCCGTAGTCTTAGGTTTGGGACTTGTTCTAGTACTTACAAACTTTAGGAAAAATTGAAACAAATCCCCTTTAGATCCTCAAAAACCCCTGCCCCAGCATTCGTTTTAGGTTTTGCCAAGGTCCTTAAAACCCTAACAAACCACTTCCTTTCACAATCCAACACTTTCCCCTTAAGCCGACGTCATAGGTATGTGGAGGTGGAAGGTAGACACTTTAATTAAGCTAGAATATTTCAGGTAGGAGTTTGTCATCCCTGTTGATGTCCACCTCAGGTTGGTTGGGGAGGAGGACTCCATCATACCCAAGGACGACTCCATGCCCTTTCCAGTCGTAGCCTTCGTAGAGTGTGGACTTAGGCTTCCCCTCGATATTCTCTTCTGAGAAGTTCTTCACTATTACAAATTGAACCCAATGCAGCTAGCCATTAACTCTTACCGAGTTATCAATGGTATAATTGCCTTAGCCAAAAGAGAGAATGCTAGGATTACCCTTGCCGACATCCAATACTGCTACACCATGTGTGGCCTTAAGTCAGAAAAAGGCTATATTTACTACCTTAAGCCGAGGTCAACAGAATACAAACTCATTGCTGACCTCCCTGATTCCAACAAGGGTGCCGAGGACGATTATTTCATCGTCTCGGGCAACTGGGAGTTCCTTCCAAATGACGATCTCCACCTCTACCCTTTAAGCCGTACATTGTTTAGAGAGAGAGATGGTAAGAGCCAAGTGTTACTTTTACTTGCTTTCAAGTCTTTTTTACTTGGATATTTTTGTATGTTCTAACGTCTGTTTGGTTTTGTTTTGCAGTTCTTCCTCAGCCCCCAAAGGACTTTCACAAAAACTTCTTTCCCAGTAAAGATTTTAAGAAGTTGCTGGACTTGCCTATTAATCAGTGCAAGGCTTCTTTGATGCTCAACTTTATCCCGACGTACAAATCTGTACTTCTCGATGTTCCAAGAAAAAGGAAAAGCAAGTCTCTTCCATCAGCAGCAACTCCTCAAGCCAAATCATCAAGGCTTGACCAAGGATCAACATCTGGTCCTATGGAACAACCATCAACCTTTGCTCCACAACTAATCCCACCTTCTCAATGCCAACACCGGCGTCGAGCTCCATTGTTCGCACCGGCAGGTAGGGCTCGAAGCCGAAGACGCCTAAGTGTCAAGGCGTCCTCTTACAATCCAGCCAACCCCCCAATAGCTCTACCAGCAATCTGCCTTGGCACTAGAGTTACTGTTGCCATCTCCTGAAATGGGTCGCAAGAAGGCAGTTATTGATGATCTTCTGGTTGATATCCCAAACGTCATCGCCGTCTAATCTCCATTTTCCCAATCTCAACCCAAACCAAAACCAAAGAGGCTAAATAAAGCCCAACCCAAGGCAACAGTGACTCAGATTGACACTGAGGATACCTTGCCAATTTCAAAACTGACCGAGGGCGAGAAGACCTCCTCTGTCACCGAGAAGAGGCCCACTGAGGCCGAACTATCTGAATCCACTAAGTCAAAGAGGCCGAGGTCAGATTCTGCGGCCACCTCGATTTTTCTCAAATCTGATGCCCCCTGTGCCCCCTCAATCATAATTGAGGACAAGCCAGTCAGAGCTGGTGACAGCGCCGATGATATCGAAGTCGGTGTTGCCCGCTCTACTGCCTTACTCCTTCCTAAAGACCTTGACCGCAACGCCGAGGTCAATGAATATGAAAATTTCGTTATGATGTTGCAGCACTCCATAAAAGTAAGCCCCTAACACTTGGTATTTTTCATCCTCTGCTTTTCCATACTTAGAGAATTTTTTACTAACTTTTGTTTTATCCATTTCTTCTAAGCGATCCAGCACGCCCACTCCTTCGCGATGCAAGCTTTTGACATCAAGAAGGAGTTGGTCAACAAGACCAAGGAGGTTGTAAACTTGCTAAAAACCGTTAATAAGGCCAAGGCCAAGATGAAGACTTTGATGGATCAGGCCAAGGCAGCAAAACAAGCCCAAGAAGAGGCCGAGGAGACGGCGAGCACTGCTGAGGCCATTGCTGAGGTACATCAGGCCAAGGCAAAGACCATCGAGGTCATTGCTGCCTTAGCCACAAAGGACGCCGAGATCAAGGCGATAGATGAGAAAGAATGCACCGAGAGGGGAGCCGAGATCTGTGAGGACTACAAGAAGCAAGTGAAACAAGCATGCAACAAGGGTTTCACCCTTAGTTGGATGGCTGCCTTAAAGGAGTTGGCTGTCCCCGAGGACTCTCCTCTCAAGAATGCCAGCAATCTCGTCCTACCATTCTCTTCCTCTCCAAGCCAGTCTAAGGACGAAGCTGAGTCCGAGGATCAGGCTGAGGCCGAGAAGAAAAAAGAAACTGCTGGGGCCAAGTCCCTAACTCTGAATGAGCAAGTCTTGGACTTGACTAAAGATGAGGAGGATGTGGTCTCAAAAGATGTTACCCCTGAGAAGACAACATCTGACGCGCCTATCGTCGAGAAGAGCATCGACCAGACTCTTCAAGAGATCGATGTCGAGCTCGCGGCTGAGAAGGCTGCCGAGAAGAGGTCTCAGATGTCTTCTGAGCCCCAAACCGATCCAGCTGATGAAGTCGAATAGTCTAATCTTGAAGCTTTTCCTCTCTACTTAAAACTTTTCTTTTTTGACCAATGTTTAGCTCTTCTTTGGCCGATGCGTCTTTTTGTAATCTAAACAATTTTTCTTCAATGTCAGGCCGAAGTGCCTTCTTTCCTTATCTGAATGCATTCTCTAATTTGTTCTTTCAATGTGATTATAAGTTTGTATATTTTCTTTTACTTGTCTTGTATGATTCCATACTTAGAATATTTTGCATCTCTTTCAAAGTACACCTTAACTGTGTAATCTCTTCAGGGTAAAATACCTCGGATATACTTATTTACTTGTGTATCTGGGCCTTGGCTTAACACTTGAAAACATTTTGTAGAAAATATTTTCACAAGTGTTTACCTTGGTACTTCACGTTTTGTTAACAAGACTTCGATCTTCCATGGTAATCTCGGCAAGTTCGTAGAACATAACCTTGTTTTAACTTGTAAATTTTCTTTAAAATTTCAACAAGTGTTAAACCAATGACCTCGGCTTAACTTCAACTTGTAAATTTTTCTTAAAATTTCAACGAGTGTTAAACCAACTTTAGCATGTAAATTCCAACTTCCAAGCATTATTTTCCAACTCTTTGCCCCCTAATGTGAACTTAAGTTTTCACTTTTGTTCACATTAAGTATGTACCTATGATCTTGTCGCCGAGATCTGATTCGAACAGAGACTGGCCGAGGTTGTCAACCTCGGTCTCTGTTGATCCAACTGATATGTATTTAGTGTCATTCAAAGTTTTTATTCTGTTGACACAGCAAATCTAGGTTAATTCAACTTAGTTCAACTTGATTATATGCAAGTGTAATTCAACTCTGCCATATTAGAAGTTTAAGTTAATCGTCATGTTTCAATCAGAAACATCGCCAATTTAGTTCAACTCTATTATATGCAAGTATAATTCAACTCTGCCATATAATAAGTGTAAGTTATTCGTCATGTTGCAATCAGAAACATCTCTAAATGACCGGTTAATCCTTTTACACAAGTTTTGAAATCAAAAAATCGAGCTAAATTTTATTAATTAGTTCAGCTAATAACAAAAAAACTTAAAAACAAAAGGAAATCTTAATGATAGAAAAAATTCAGGTTGCAAGTATTCCAAGGTCTTAGCAATTCTTTGCCTTCATTGTCTTCAAGCCGATATGCCCCATTGCCCAAGACCGAGATGATTCTCTAAGGTCCCTCCCAGTTTGGGCCAAGCTTGCCCTCTCCGGGATCCTTCTTGTTGCCGACAACCTTTCTCAGGATGAGGTCCCTAACTTGGAACTCCCGTGGGTTGACCTTTTTGTTGTAAGCCTTGGCAAGTTGCTGCTGGTATGCCCCCAACGGAATTGCTGCTTTCTCCCTTTTTTCTTCCAATAAGTCCAGATCTCGGGCTAAAAATGCATCATTAGTTCCATTCTCTACTCTCTGGGTTTTGATCGCTAGGATGCTGACCTCCAGTGGAATTACCGCCTCTGTGCCATAAGCCATGGCAAATGGGGATTCCCCAGTTGATCTTCTCGGCGTAGTCTAGTATGCCCAGAGTACACTGGGCAACTCATCCACCCACTTTCCCTTTGCTGCTTCTAGCCTCTTTTTGATCCCATCCAAGATAACTTTGTTGGATGTTTCTGCTTGTCCATTGCTTTGAGGGAAACTTGGAGTGGAATAGTAGTTCTTGATCTTGTATTTTGCACAAAAGCTCTTGATTAGCTTACTGTCAAACTGCGTTCCATTGTCTGCTATTATTGCTCTTGGGATCCCAAATTTGGTGATAATGTTCTTCCATATGAAGTTCTTTACATCAATGTCCCGAATCTTTGCAAGGGGTTCAGCTTCAACCCACTTGGTGAAGTAATCTCTTGCTACTAGTAGAAACTTCCTTTGTCCAGTTGCTTGAGGCAGTTGTCCAACAAGATCCATGCCCCATTGAGCAAATGGCCAAGGGTTGGACACTGGGTTCAAATCTGCTGCTGGTTGGTGTATCAAAGGTGCAAACCTCTGACACTTCTCACATTTTCTGACATAGGCTTCAACATCTTTCTGCATATAGGGCCACTAGTACCCCTAAGTAATGGCCCTATGGGCAAGTGACCTGCCCCTAGTGTGGCTTCCATATACTCCTTCATATATCTCATACAAGAAGTCTTCAGCTTGTGAAAGATGTACACACCTTAAAAAGGGACCAGTAAAAGATCTTCTATAGAGATGCCCCTTTGCTGTCAGACTGAATCTTGCCGACTTCAGTCTGATCTTGTGTGTTTCTTTATGATCATCTGGCGGCTTTCCCTCTTTAAGGAATACTATTATTGCATCCATCCAGCTTGGTCCCATTTCCACATACATTGCTTCATGCTCTGTGTTTAGTGGTTTTGCACTAGAACCTGGCAAGTAGTCAACCATTATTGTCCTTGCCTCTCCTGGTTTCATTGCACTAGCCAGGTTGGCCAAGGCATCAGCATGGCTGTTATTATCTCGTCCGACTTGCTGTAGTTGGCAATTTTGAAACAATGTCATCAGTCTACCCACCTTCGTTACATAGGCCATCATCCTTTCATCTCGGGCTATAAATTTGACTGTTGCCTGGTTGACGATGTACTGGGAGTCACAGAAGACCATTACCTCGTTGGCTTCCATTACTGCTGCCAACTTTAATCCTGCGATTAGTGCTTCGTACTCTGCTTCGTTGTTTAAGGCCTTAAACCCCAAATGAATGGATTGTTCCAACATCTGCCCATCCGGTGATATTAGCACTACCCTTGCCCTCGTTCCTTGTCGGTTTGAACTTCTATTAACAAACAGGCAGAAGGAGTCGCCGACGTAAATACTGTAGGGCCTGAGTTTCTCTTTTTTCCTCTGTTCAGCTATCCCCAACTGGGTTTCTCCTTGTTCACTTGGGCATCGGTACCTCGGCTCAACGGAGCCCGGTTTATGATGGCGCCTGGTGTGAACTCGGCCACGAAGTCGACCAAACCTTGGCCTTTGATTGCTGTTCTGGGTTTGAATTCCAAGTCATATTGGCCTAACACCACTACCCATTTGGGTATCCTGCCTGTCAAATCCTCTTGCTATAACAGGGACTTCTGTCACGACCCAAACCCGTCCCTATGGGTTTAACACCGTAACTGGCCAGTAATCCGTGATTACCGAAGGCCTGCTTAACAGTAATGCCAGTAATACAGAGTAAATGGGCTGGCAGAAGCTAAAACAGTAAATAAAAGATGTCCAATGAGCTGTGACAACCTGAATGCAAAAAGACTTTTATGAACAAGTCACATTCGTAACCAAAACACATTTACATATCAGATATACGTACATACAGGTTAGGGATTCAATCCCTATGCCATAACTATACGGTAGGAGTCCATAACATCTATTACAAAACAGAAACAGAAGGGTGAATCCGAACACCCCAAAACAGCCGTAGCTTGAACAGACTTGGAACCTCGAGGCGAGGCACAAAGGTTGGCTTAACAAAACAAGAGCTAACCCGATGCTCCTAGCTCCAATCTGGTGCCTGGACACCTACATATATATATATATAAACAGTGAGCTAAAGCCCAGTGAATAACAGTTATGTAAAGAGGTTAAGAATGAATGTCCTTTCAGTAATTAAACAGTCATATCAGTCACTTAGAAACCATAGTAGTTATATGTGGTGCATCCCATAGCAAAACAGTACAGTAGATCTTAACAGACCGAACAGTCAGTTGATGGCCATTATAACAGTAACAGTAGTGGTTCCAAACATGGGAACCAACAGAGATCTCTGTGCCAGTAGCAGTAACAGTACAGTAACAGTAAATTGCTATGGATGCCACAAATATAGTTTACAAATAGGACAAACATTCATTCATTAAACAATAACGTTTCAGTAAGCAGAACAGTTGATCATTCAGAAAATAATCATAATTGAACATATCTTTACAACATGGTTACTCACAGAGCACTGGGCTATAAGCAACTAGTGGGCGTCCTCGGGTGCCAACCCTACACAATTACAAAATGAACACACACTAAGTTACACACTCGGGAATCAACAACTTAGTCCCTATCTTGACTCGGTGTGGTTCTACATCAATATCCTCATTAAGATGCCTTAAACATGGCCTAGGAATACCTAGGATGGAAAGAGGATGCAAAGATGCACTTTAAAACACTAGCCACGCTCGAGCGTGACTTTTACGCTCGAGCGGATATACAGACAAAGGAGCTCCGCTCGAGCGTAACTTCCTACACTCGAGCGGACTGCAAACTTCATGAAAAGTACTGGATGAATGCAATTCACGCTCGACGGACGCTCGACCCCCGCTCGAGCGTGAGACTCAGGTCCTTGCTCGAGCGTGAACTTTCTCACTCAAGCGGACTGTAAAACACGTGAACTTCTGGGCATATGCATTTCACGCTCGAGCGTGACTTTCCACGCTCGGGCGGAAGTGCATGTACTCAGAGTGCACGCTCGAGCGTGAAGTCCTATGCTCGAGCGTGGGTCCAAAATCTAGATTGAACCTCAAGTATGAAATTCAACTTTTAAAGCCTCAAATTTGATCCCCTTGGGCTAATTTTCTAGAAAACTCTTGGAAACTCATAATATAACATGTTTTTGAAGATCATTTGTAAAATCAAGCCCAAAGGTAAGCTAATTGAACACAAAAATTAAGTGTAAGCACGAAGAACATTGCAAGATCATACATGCATGAGTTCTCATGAACTCTAGTGTTTAAAAACAAGATCAAATGAAATGTTGAGCTCAAAATCATGATGAATTCATGGACCATAACAAAAATATGAACTTGCATGTGGAAATTCTCATGAAACAACTCCAAAATTCAAGAATATGCACATGCATGCAAGGATTAACTCTCAATTCAACATTTTAAACCAATTCTTGACTTAGATCACTAATTTACCATGAACCATGCCAGAAACAACTTAAATTCACAATTAAGAAGATGAATTCTCTACCTTATTCCTTGAATTCAAGATGTGGAAGCTCAAATATGCAAATTCCCTTCAATTCCTCTAAGTTTCAAGCCAATCTAGGTGAACTCAACTTCTTTCCTCTCACTCTCCTCTCACCCACGGTTTGGTCTTCAAAAGATGAGCAAATGATATGAAACTAAGCTCTAAACAATGTTTAACAAAGTGGCCCACTACAATGGCAAGAAGGTAATAAACTCAAACTATTGTAATTTAACATCATCTAATCTAATTTAATCATTCCAAATCAGATTTTAATTAAACCTACCATAAAATCACATAAATTCTAATTAGCATAAAACACTAATCAATTTCAGATTCGGTTGCCGATAAGGCCTTCAATTTGCAGTTCGAATAGGGACCAAGTCCCTTCAACATAACTGTACAGTCAAAACTTATTCATTTATTACAAAACAGAGACAAAAGTGTGGTCCTGAACACTCCAAAGCAGCCTTGACTTGAATGAACTAGGAACCTCGAGGTGAGACACAACAGTTGGCTTGACAAAACGGGAGATTAACTTGACGCTCCTAGCATCGGTCCGATGCCTGGACACCTACATATAAATATAAACAGTGAGTTAAAGCCTAGTGAATAACATATGCGTAAAGGGGTTAAGAATGAATGTCCTTTCAGTAATTAAAACAGTCAATTATATCACAACTCAAGACGCA
>NW_021025827.1:775283-848643 GCF_004153795.1 Camellia sinensis | reverse complement strand
GTAAAATTTTAAACCGCCAAACCAATTCGCATCGACCTGTCAATCCGTCAATCTGCATCCTCCGGATTGGCTGATGGATGCGGATTGATTTTCTCCAATCCGCCAATCCATTGGACGGATGGCTGATTGGAGGTTCCGTGGCCGCAACCGATCCGCGCCCACCCCTACAACTTGTTAGTTGTCTGGCACGGGAACTGAATGCAATAGTCATGTTTGGCTACACACATATACTATCCTGCACTAGACCCAAGAACACGTACTTTCGGAAAATTATTAGGTACTTTTTGAAATCATTATTTATTATGCCTTTTTATGTTATTCAATCATCTAATACAAAATCATACTTTCCAGATCTCTAAAACCTCATCTCATTGAGTTTGGATCTTCTACTTGACTTCCCTCCTGTGCTCCTTGTGAAGGACGATTTAAATTGGTCCACGTGTCTCGCTCAAAAATGAGCGACTGGAATCTACTCCATTTAAAAAAAAAAATTCTTTAACTGAATTGGAGTATCAAAATAGTCAATACAAAAGATTGAACTCAGCATTCAAAAAAAACTAACACCAAAAATCATAACCCAACTAAAAAAAATCAAGAGTTCAAAAGTACTGGATCTGAGTCTGGGGTTTTTTTCTAGGGTCTTCTTTGCTATTTATACTACTTAAGGATGACCATCAAACTGTATTTCCAATCGTCGAACTGCTCCTCCATGATCGCTGATCATGTTGCCTCAAGATTAGCTCCATTACGCCATCACTTGCAGTTAGGCTTCCCTCTTGAATTTGAATTCAAATGTGAGTAACCGATGATGCCACATCACTTTGTATCTCTCTGCTGATCCACTGCTACTCAGATCTCGCAACAACCAATATTAACTGACACGTGTACGATCAAGATCGAAGATTTGAATAGTCTTCCCGTACTACCCTTACTTTGCCACGCGTCGAATTGTAATTGGCTTGTACAAAATATGTAGCCAACATTACCCCCACACTAATATACCCAATACTTGGTGATATTAGTGGATCAAGGTCTTTTCCCCACGTCTTAGAACGTGCATGGGTTTTGCTTGTAATGACCGCAAAAGTCATCCTTATTTAATTAGGGGTTAATGTGTTTTAATTCAACTATATCTATTGGAATTGAGAACGTTTTTATCTTATTTTGGGGTATGGATTGAGGTGGTGGTATGATGGTAAAGTAAGATTGGACCAAAGAGTATAATCCGGATAGTTATTCTACGATCAGTCGTCACTCATTTGCCCTTTTCTTTTTCTACACTTTGAATTTGAATGTGAGGTTAGAACCATTGGAAAGCTTATTTCCGGGGCTTCAATTTGGACACAAGAACGACCTAGAACGGAGTCCCGATGAGAGAGTTATACCTGTTTGAAATTTTTACATCTGTGCTGGAAGCAGAGCCGCACGTGCGGGGAATAGTGCCGCACGTGCGGGCTGTGCGGGACAGCAGCTCAAAAACGAGATTTTTGGCCCATTTCTTACATTTTCTTTTCCTCTCTTCTTCTCCCCTCTTCCATGTCCGAAACCCTAGCTCCCAAAACCTTGATTTCCTCCACTTTTATCAACAAATCCACCATGGATCTTGCATTAAGGATGGAGTACAAGAAAGGGTCAACATTTCCAACCGATTGAAATTCGATTTTTTTGGAGGATTCTTCTCAATCTTTGCTCCTTTGCTTGATTCTTGAGGTAGGGGTCCTTATTCCCTTTCAATATTTGCATGCATGGATGGAATTATGGAATTTTGTGTATATACAAACAAAATCTTTAGTTTTGAGCATATTATGTCCAACTTGAGAATTGAGGGTTTAGAGTTGGAGATGTTGGAAGTTAAATTGGTGGGTTAAAATGATGGATTGTGACTCCTAGATGTATAATTATTGGAAAAATTGGAATAAAAAGTAATGGGTTAATAAGTTTTGTATTTTTCTTGAAATTTCAATATTTTCTTGAAACCCTAGGTTGATTAATGATGATAACCAATGAATTGGCCCAAATTGAAAGTAGAGTAATGAAATTGAGGTATGGAATTATATATGTTCAAGTTTAATTGGAATTTGAAAATGTTTGAAAATTATGTTTAAAATTTGCGAATGAGCTATATTATAAACATTGTAATTCATGCTGTAATGTGAAGGGAAAATTGGGGAAATAATCTATTAATGATATGGATGATATGAACTCGGTTTTGGAATGTTGAAATGGAATTCAAGGATTTATTTTGAATTATGTTAAATTACAAATGGTGTTGATGAATTAAGTGATATCGACTTTGTTGGATTATGTTGTGTTGACTCATAGTGAATTGATTGGTGTTGTACTATGATGAATTATGTTTGAATTATGTGAATTGTATAGGGTCAGCTACAGGGGCGGATCAAGAACCTGAACGCTGTGAATGAGATTCAAGGGTTTATTTTGAATTATGTTGAATTGTAAATGATGTTGTACTATGATGGATTATGTTTGGGTTACGTGATTTGTGTAGGGTTAGCTTCAAGGGCGGACCACGCACCTGAATACTGTGAGTAATAGTACTTTGATGTACCTTTAACCATTTATCGTTATTGAGGTTAAATCTTCGTCGTAAGAATTATGTTGACATAAATGTTATGAATGCTATGTGAGAAACACTGTGATATTATGGAAACTTCAAAAGAGTTTGTGAAGTTATGTATGTTATGTGAGAAACATTATGGAATTATGAAAACATCAAAGGAACTTGTGATTGTGTGAACTCCTCAGGCCAAGGGCCGAACTGTGAAATTGTGAAACCAATAAAGTCATCTATAATCTAATGAGAATGTACTTACTTTTCATTACTAATTATCAAGAATGTCCTGTTATGAAAATGTGCTTACTTTTCGTTACTACTTATCAGGAATGTCTTGTTAACTTTACGTTAATTATGTTAACTCATGGGAATGGTGTAACTGTTACCATTAGAACTCTGTTAATTACAAGGCAAGGCAACTATGTTAACATATAAGAATGATTAAACAAAGGTGTATGCTATTGATTAATAGAGCACGTAAAGTAAGTCAGTCACCCAAAAGAATTTATGTTCATTCTTGAAGAATGGATTCTGAGTAAATATAAGAGTAGCTATGTGTATCCAGATGAATTGAAGTAATTTTGCTATGTTGCTTATGAATTGGAAGTTATCCAGAATCTACGATATAAGTGCAAAGTTTAGCATCATTATGTGACCCTCATGAGAATGTGAATTAGTCTCTCATTGTTAAGCGTACGATAATGACACGATACAACAAGAAATGCTCTAGTTATGATATGTTCCGTTTGAATTAATGAATGACGTTCAAGTATGTTTCAGGCATGTTTCCAGTATATTACAAGTTCAAGTATGTTCAGGTATGTTTCAAGTATATGTTACAAGTTTAAGTCTGTCACAAGTTTACATATGTTACCAGTTTATGTATGTACATGTTCAAGTATGCTACAAGTTCACAATGTTGGGGGATTCCTTTATGGAACGAACAAAAAAAAAATACTTATTATTGATTTGCTAGCACTATTACAGTGCCAAGTATAAGCAAGTATGAATTCTGATTTCTATTTATGATTCAAGCATAATGCATATGTATGAATTTATTTCCGGGGTATGACATGCCACCATGTTTCAAGGGCTTATAGCCACCATGTTTATGTTGCAATATTGAACCTAAGGCCATTATGTACTTAGCACAGAATTAGACTAACTATGTGAACTCTACATCTTTATATGCATTTCTATGTGTTATGTTTCAAGTTAAGCATCGTTTTATTTATGTATTACTAGGGATGGCAATGGATAACCTACCCTGTGGGTATCCATGGAGATCCAACCCAAATACATGGGTTTTCCCCTCTTTCTCTTATCCATTGGGTAGGGTAGGTGATATTCTTTAAATATCCACAGGCCATTGATTTTGTTAAGCTGATAAGATGTTGGCTTGCTTTTTGAATGTCTATCTAAGAGTGATGTATATAGCTTTCGTGTTTTTGTATATGCCCAACGATAGGGCTGGGTTTGTATATATGTATGTATATAACCGATGTTCAGGTGTATGTTTTAGATTTTATTTGTTTGTTAAAAGTTTGTGATCCTGGCATGATAGTAGTAGCTCGATGGAGTTTGTTTCTAGTGTCAAATTTTGCTATTTAGTGCTTTCGTTTAGGCCCCATATATATAGATATAAAACAGGTTAAGTGTCCGTTTCTGAAGTGGTCATGCCCAAACTTCTAGGGGCGGGTTTGGGGCGTGACATTACATTTTCCCAGAAATACAACTGCATTAAACTCTCTTTCAATCTTTTGAACCCCCCACCACCTTAGCATTCGAACAGACTGATACATTTTATGGCCGAATCAATTTTCTCCTCCAATGATCGAACACACGAAGAGTCATATGACGATGTTGTTCCTCCTCGAAAGAACCTCCATGCATTGATTAGCCACCTTTACCCGCCTTTCTATATTCTGGTCATGGTTGCCTTTGCAAATTATCAATCCTTGGACTTCGAACATATTTCCCTTAATCCTTCGATTCAGAAACTCACAAATATAGACATGGGAAGTTCTTTTTCTGACCCACCCTTGGACTACGAACAAACTGCTCTCAATCATTTGATTCAGAAAGTTGCAAATATGGACATGGGAAATTCTTCTTCACAACCCTCTGTATGGGACAAGGTTGCGACTTCTTCCTCTTCTGGTGCTTCCGACTGGACAAGCTGGTCAAAACCTGAGACCTGTGATTTGAGGGAACGAATCAACCATCCCTTTGTCGAATTTACTGACCCTTTAGAATTCCCTTCTTATGCACGAAGCTCGGTAGTCTATCCCTACGTGCCCATTGACCATCGACTCAGTTTGGAGAAGAATCTGCTTGTGGCATGGTATACATCCTCCATTCCTACAAAGATAGTGCACGCTGCCCGACGCCTAGAAGAGGCACAAGGGTACAACCCATCATTCTTAGCCCAGAAGGCGAAGATTTGTTCTTCTGACTGGCTCGATTATATTAATGCCCTTGTTCCTTCTGCCCTTGTTCCAGCTCCTGAAATAGAAGCATCCACACCTTCCCCCCTGCCAAATCCTTGTTGGACAAAGAGATTGAGTCTTGCCCTCTCCGTAGATAAGATCTTTCCACCTTACAAGCCTCTACCTTCCCCTACTCCAGCTGAGCAGAAGCAAGCTCAACTTCTGCTCGCGGCTTTCTCTCATTTGCCCTTCAATGTTCTTGAGGACGAAGTCCCTCTCGGGAACCTTCGATGGGCTTGTGATATTCTGACTCGGGGTCATGTCCTCAACCCCCTCGCCCAAGCAGAGCTTCACATGTTTTTGGACCAACTTCTATTGCTTCACCACTGACTTCGGACCTCTATGGCCACCACACAATCTTTAGACCAACTTTCGATGTTGGACCATTGATCATCGAATGGTCCACACAATCTTATCTCCATTTTTCTTTTAAAAGCAAATTCAGAGGTTCGAACTGAACAAGCTTATCCTTCGAACTTGGACTCGACTGTTTTAAATGAAACACTAAAAGAACCAACAATGAACCTGTCCAATTGATGGAATATAATTAACAATTTTGTTGATTTTTTTTTTTATTTAAAATTGGTTCTTCGAATTTAACAATCTTACTCCTCAAAGCTTGTTTCGATCATAACCAACATATGGTCATGGTCAGTATGATCAATCAGTTTTAAATTGACCATTGACAGTTCCAGAAAATGAAAGTTCCTTTTTAGGACTGCACTGTTTTAGTCTAGAAAGAGAATCTTTCTTAAATACAAACCAATCATTGGTCCTGATGTTTCGAACAATAATTCCTACCCTTAAGGGATCTTAAGTTTTGCTTCAAAGGACATTACTTTCCTTGAGAAACCTAAAACAGGTCTTTAATTTCTTCGAAGTAAACTAATACTTGAGCACTCTTTCATCCATAAGTATGAAATGTACTTCGAAGCTGGCTTTTTAGCTTCGAAGTTATTTGTCATTCGACTTTTGGCGCCAAAATTTGGTTTCGAAGCCAAATACTTATTTCGAAGCTGGCTTCAACATTTGGGATGTGTTTTTCCCTCCAAAAGTATCAATATTGGAGGAAGCTCAGTACTTAACAAATTACGCGACATGTCTTTCGGACACAAAAGGTTCCTTTTAAAACCCTTTTTATTTCGTGCTCTGAAATCATTCGCTTGTGCAATACACAAACCCTTTACCTCTACCGATCTTCCACTTCTCTCTGTTTCCCTTCTCAGCTTCATCCTCTAAAAAAGTGTTCTATCAATGGCTTCTTCTTCATTAAAAGTGCCAGTCATAGAGCGTGCGAGCCCATCTGTAACCCTGAAGAGGATCATCGATGTAGAATGTGAGAAGTACAAAGCTGGGGAGAAAAGTGCCATCGATGGATGCATCTTTATCCCTCGTCGCCATGAGCAACAAGACTATGTGCTTGGGCCAATATTCAAGGAGATTCTTACTGAGCTTTCAGCTCTACACCCTCGTCTAGAAGGCCATTGTCTTCTTTACAAAGGTGGCCTTGACTGGAGGAACTGGAAGACAAATTGCCCCCACCGATGTTGGCCCACAGTGAGACCAGAGTGGCAAGAATGGTATGATCGAGTTGTACCTAATAGGACTCTGGATCTTCAAGAATTCTGCCTTCTAGATGCCCTCCGATTATCCAGGTTAACTATTCCTGAAGACCCTTTCTTGATTCCTGCGATGCTCTCAGACTGTCTAGGGTAACTATTTCAGAAGACCCTTTCCTTGTTCCCGCTGCTCTATGTTTTTGGAATCCTGTTTTTAATTTCTTCCAATTTAGATGTGGAATGATGGCCCCTACTGTCCTTGACATTTGCCATCTTTTAGGATTATCTCCCATTGGATCCCCCATTGGACCGGATTATCCTGACCTAGCAGTCCCCTTCTTCCTTCCTTCTCTCAACTTATCCTATAGTGACTTTATCAAGGTTGAGAATAGAAGGGAGGGTCCTGTGACTGATAGGGAATTCTTCTCTTTCTTATTATATTGGCTTTGCAAATTCTTTTTCGGCACTTCCTCTCAAAGAATCATGCCCGAATTTGCCCCTCTTGCCAAAGCCCTTATTTTACAAAAGAGGGTGGCTTTAGCTCCATATGTTCTAGGTCACGTATATAGAGCTTGTTCTCTTTTCTGTGAGAAACCCTTAGATGTCAATCAAGGGGGGCCATTCTGGATTCTTCAGCTTTGGCTTTTTGCTTATTTCATTGAGTTACAATCCAAATGCCTTAAATTTTTCGAACCCAACCCTCCTACTCATGGCATAAGGCTAGCCAATGCTTCACTTTATCCTTCTACTTTTGCTTTTTACTTCTCCTTCTTCTACCAACTTCTAGTTTCTCCTCATTCCTACTGCTTCCGTCCTTTCGAACCCATCACCATTGGCCCACTTTGGTTGAAGAATTTCTTAAGTGATAGGCTCTGCGCTTCACCTGCTCATAAAGACATATGGGCTTCTATTTTAATCCCTAGAGAATTATTCATTGGGACCTTGAACCCCAGAGCTTATAAATGCATTGCTGAGCCCTACTGTCCTGCTCAATTTGCTAGATAATTTGGCTTCTCACAAGGGGTCCCAATACCCCTCTGCAGTAACACTAATTTAAGCCTTACCACCAGGGATTTGAAAGTTCGACGGTCCAGACTAAAAGAGGCAACTTCTAAGTTTATACAAGACCTAATCGATTTTGAGTATATCTCTTTTCTTCCTCAAGGTAACATGTTGAAGAGGTACCACAACTGGTGGGCGACCAATATGGAAGTATACCTGGCCATTCCTCCTCAAGACCTACTGATGGTGGTGGATGTGCCCAAGCCCAAAGGGGCTGGAATTGTTACTTCTTCCACTGCCCTTGCTACTCAAATTCCTGTGCCTGCTACTCCACAGTCTACCCCTGCTGCCTCAACTCCTCCTAGAATCACCCGAGCCGCTTCGAAGAAAGGTATACACCCTTGTTTCTTCTCCTTTTGCCTTTTTTATAATGCTCTTAGCCTTATCTTTAGTTCTTCTTTTGCGAAGGTGGTGCGGATGCCTCACAGGGAGAATCCCCTCAGAAGACTCAGGCTTTAAATCTCCTCAAAAGCAAACGACAACAGAAAAAAATGAAGCTTTTACTTGAGCCCGAAAAGGAGGTACCTGAGGTTCAAGCGGAAGAAGGAGAAGAAGAAGAAGAAGAAGAAAATCAAGAGCAAGAATCACCCCTGAAAAGAACGAAAAGAGTGATTGTCCTTTCTTCTAACTTGATTCAAGATAAGACAACAGCACAGACAAAAAAGAAAAGAAAGATCACTATCTCTCCTTCTGATATTGCCGAAGATCCTGTATATGAGGCAGCTGCCAAAGCAGTGGAACAAGAACACTTTAAGGCCATAATCATTTTCGAGAGAGCTGAGAAGAGACGGCAGCAACAATTTCTGAGAGATGAAGCTGCTGCTGCTGATGCATTACAAAAGGAAACTGCAAGAAGGCAACAAATTGCCGAACATTACTCCCTTCGTAGCTCTCCTATTATTGCCAACACTTCTAAAACAAGTAATTTCTTTTATGCTTCTGTTGTTTTTCCTTGTCAAATTTTGGTATTGAAACTTGACATTATGTAGACGCGCCCTCGGGCCCCCGATGCCACAGTTCGGACTCATTTTGTTGTCGGTTTTTAATCTAATCTCACAATGTGCAATGTGAGACTGATAAATCACCAAAGAGTCCCAATCCGGCAAATCGTTTTGAAAAACAGATTTTTGAGAAAGAAGTGCCAAATATGGATTGCTTTGCCAGATACAGAGTCGCCACCTAAATATTTTTTATGGGGGAATTTAGGAAACCCTGACTCGTTTGCCTAAGGCCACGTGTCCGTCATCACCAAAGTTGCCTCGGCTCGGGAACTTGGGTACGATAGGGGAAGGTCAGCTATGAGCACCCCCGCTTGCCCGATCCGAAAATCGGCCTCTACTAACCATGATATCTAGTTTTGAAAACGTTATGTGTTCTTATTCCGGTTAATTAGCTAATCTTACTAGGTGATGCGCACAATGCAAAAGTATAGACTAGATTGTCTAATTTGGAACAAAGCATCGCATATCCGTTTGTTTGGAAATCGGTTTGAAATTTGCTACTCGCAAGTAGGCTAAAACACGAATTTTGAGGAGTTGTTCCAACTCAAACAATCCAACCTTCACCCACAGGCATTCTGGCAGATATATCACATAAGCACATAGCCACATGGTAAGCATGCTGTCATGTCATCATTCACACTCATGCGAGATGCTAAAGCATAAATACTTACATCGTACTCTAAGCCAAAACAAGGAACTTGTTAGCAATCAAATGTATGATCCAAGTCCATGTTAAATGACTAATGCATCGCATACAAAATGCAACTAGAATAGGCTCGGCTAATCTAGGGATGGCAAGTGAAATGCAACTAATAGCATGTATTCAAGTTTGGGTTTGAAATACTTATGTAGTTAGTATGATGCGTCGAGCCCGGTGCATGCAATACAAATGAATGATGCACACATGCATAGCATAAGGTATGCTAAATGAAACGTGCCCTAGTACTAACCATCAAAAGCAGGTAAGTAAAAGGGAGAAAGAAGTGGGGGGTTGGAAGACATGCACACACGCACCCACACTTATTACACAATTATGCTCTCTCTCGGAGAGATCGAATGAATAATACAAACCCGAATAAATAATCAACTATTCTAGCTAATTAAATATTACAGACCACTTAACTAGTTAAGCAAATTAACTAAGCTAAGAAAGCAATAAAACAGCCTCGGGAAGAGGGTCCAATGCATGCGTGCTCGGGTTTGCTCGGAAATCCGTCGCCATGCACAAGCTGCCTCTGTTTACACTGCTCTGCATCTCTGAGACTTGCACAAATCCCAAGGATGCTTCGGCATCACTCCCTGAAGGTTGTGGGATGTCACCGGCCAAGGGGGAACACCACCGGCTATAGGGAATTGGTCATCGACCATTGATATGGCTCTCGGCCTCAAATGTTTGGTCGGTCAGCAATAGAGATGGTCGACCGACCATGTATGCCTGCAGAATCCTGTTTTGACAACAGCAGAGGACAAACATGGCATGGCAATACATTTCAAGCAAATGTGTACACTAACATCCTCCTTATCATGTTCATGACTCAAAGGAGGATGGTCCTCGACCCTCGGACCACAAATCGCACATTTCAATGCGTGATGGTCCAAGAAGCCAAGTATGCATTTTGATGTCAAAAGTAATGCAAACCAAACAAACAAATGGACCCAACCTCTATCATAATCGATTCAAGAGGCAAGGCATGCATGCCAAATGCAACATAAGCATATAGGCTAGTATGCAACATGAACATGGAGGCAAGTATGCAAACATGTAACAAGTATAAAAGCTAACAAGCATGCAAAATGTAATGGCAACAAACAAACATGCAAGACATGTGACATGTTAAGCAACCAAAGCAAAAGCAATGCATGCCAAATGCACTACCACCTAAGCATGCAACAACATACAAAGGGGTCAATTGTGTGACAACATGCAAGGCGAATGTACACACAAACATTCATCCACGCAAGGTCCAACACTTATGCATCAAAGAACAACTTTTAAGCACACTTAAAAAGAGGATGAAAAGCATGCAAATGTGACAATGTTGCAAGCTCTGAAATGGTGCTAAGAGTGATGCCAAATCACATAAACAAACCAAGCATGGCATGCAATAGAGCTTAAAGCCCAAAAATAGCAAGAGGGCTTGAACCAAAACCATGCAAAACAAAGGGCATATGGCAAACGTGACCCAAGACAGTCCTAAAGCATGGCAAAGGAAGCTTAACACATGCGATGACCAAAGCCAACAAGCTAAAAACAAAAGGGGCAAATGCATGTGGCATGCAAGGCCACTAGAGAGGCATTACACCACACTTAATGCAACCAAACATGGCATGAATTAAGCGACCAAAACAGAGATATGACATGCTAAAATGAGCCCCAAAACCCACCTAGATGGCATCTAAATGGCCTAGACCTAAAGACATGCAAAATGACCCAAGCATGAGGCATAAGGCATCAACCTCTTAAAGTATTAAAGGAGCATCAAATGCAAACATACAAGCATGCCACAAGGACTGAAATGACATGATAAGTGGTTCCAAACCACTGAAACAAAGCAAGTAAAGCATGCTAGAGGGGTCAACACTCAAGGCCTACAAGGGAGATTGTATGGTAGCTATACAAAGCAAAGCATGGATGACCCGAGCAACCAAAAATAGACCTTAAGCACACGAAAACATGCATAAAAGCTTCAGAAAGCTAGGCCAAAATCATGCTAGAAACAAGGCTCAAAGCACAAAGCATGTTAAGGTAATTTCATGGCATTACAAGACAAGTATGCTAAGCATGCATGGTGTGTCTAAACCAATTAAAAACAATGCTATATCATGACAAAATAAGCATAAATACTACTTAAGACATGGCCAATATGAACTTAAACAAGATGCTCACACATGAGGCTAAAATGGCCAATATTGAAGGCAACAAGGAGAGGGGATGGCCCTCTCCTTCTTAGGACCTTAAAGCACCATCCAGTGGTGAGGAGGCCAAGACAAGGTGGTCCCGGAGCTCACCAAAAATGCACAAAAATGAGGCCAAACAAGGCCTAAGAGGGGTCAAACCACCCCAAACACCAAAACCACCTTAAACAACTATTTTAAGCACTTAAAATCAGAACTTTTATATGTTATAAGTTAAGCTTAAAAATAAATGCAAGGATGGCTAAAAGCCTATGCAAAAATGGGGAATAAAGGGGAAAAAATCTCACCCTTGTAGACCTTTTCATGAATGGAGCTCCAGCAGCCTTTCCAAGCTTAAATCCACTCAAAAACCTTAGCAACAACCCTTTGGCACCTCAGCAACTAAGGTAAGGTGTGATACTAGGTGTCCTAGTGCAAGACTAAGGACAAAACAACCTTATACACACACAAAGGCAAAATGGAGGGAGATATAGAGATAGATAGATACACAAACCCTAACCCTAATCTCAGAGCTCTCTGGAATTTTTTGGAACCCTTAAGGAGGAAGGAGAAGACCTTCCTTTATAGAAATTCACTCTTGCAAAGCTTACAAAACAAGCTAAGTAAGAGTGAAATCCCTCCATACACGTGTATGGAGGGGGTGCAAACTGGATGACAGCTATCACAGCTGGCATAAAATATCTACCAAAAGCAAATGTACAGTGGTTGGCCAGCCAAAAATGACAATTTGACCAAAACAATGGTCGGCCGACCATAAAGGGTGCCAGCCGGCCATAACCAATGGCCGGTGGAAACAAAACATGGCCAGTGGCCTCAAGCCATGGCCGGTGAGGTGTGGGGATGGCCAACAAGCCATTCCCTACCCTTAGAAGCAAAAACACAAGTGCTTGGTGCAAAACCAAACACAAAATAGGCAAGTCGAGAGGTTTTGAGGCTAGGCGCGTGGCCGAAACCTCCAAGAACTCAGGACGAACACAAACATGGATGATCACCGAGTGTTCAAACGGTGACATCCAAGTCTTGAGGATAGTCAAAAATGGGGTGTCTACACATTACTTTGCATTTCTTCTTCTTTTCGCAGCAATAAGTACTGATGCTATTCTTCCAATGGAGACTCCCTCAGTTTCAGTTGAGGTCGATCATCTGCAGAACGTGAGGACTATTCAAATCATCCTTCCACTTCCCAAGCCTGCATTTGATGTACTCTCCTTGAGACCAATCATTCCTAAATTTCTTTCTTTCGGGTTGGCTCCATATCTTCCCCATCTGACTTTCGGCCCTCCTCAATTCGGTTCTCTTTCAAACCTCGCTCTTCTTCCTTCTCCCAAAGAAATTCCAACTGCTACTCCATCTCTGATGGCAGTTGATTCTCCTATCCGACTCATGGTTTATTACCTCTGCCTACTTCCAGCCCTTCTTCTCTTGATCTATTGGTGGCTAGGACCACAGAGACTGCTGAAGATGCTCCACCTATTTCTCCTATCCCCATGCAATCTTCTATGTCTTCAACCACTACCCTCTCTGCACCCCTCATGCCCATGGTTGAGGTAGATATCTTTGAGGTGAGACTAGCCAGTTTCTTTGACACGCCCTCTACCTCTCCAATAACCAATAATGAAGCTGAGCCATTAGTTTTGGCTGATTCTTTACTAGAAATTTTTCAGAGTCCTTCTTCCAGTAGTAAACCTTCTACACCTCCGATGGATTTGGACAATTGCCTGGAACTATTGACATCTTTCTCAAGGATTCCTTTCGAGGCCCTAGAGAAACCTATAATAAGGAATGGCTTCCTTCAGTGCTGCAAAATTGCTGAGCAATCTGGCATGTCTGTCTCAAGTCATCTATCTCAAGCAGCAGCTACTATTGACTTCTATATCAATATTTGTTGTGCTGCCAAGGCTGCAGAGGAGACATTGGTTAGAGATCAGGACTTTGTTTCAATAGTACATGTTGAGATATCAGAGCTGAAGGGTCAACATTCCTCTGTCTCCCAATTTCGCACTCAACTACTGGAGAGGAAGGCTCAACTTGAGGAGGAGTTATCTGTAGTCAACCAGGCTTTAGTCTGAACTGATACCAAGTTGCTGATCACCAACCAAGGACTGGCCGATCGAAAGCAAGAAATGACTACAGCCATTCAGTTGTTTTCATCTTTTCAAACTAGAACATCTGTTGTAAAAGAACAATTGAGGCATTGTAATGATTTTTGGGCCAATTTATGGCAGAATGTATTCAACTCTTTATGAAGAGTAAATTCTTATTTATCATTTGAGTATTTTTGTGTTCTTGTACTTGTCATTTATTTATCTCCTTGTGTTTCCCATATAGTTGGAAAATAAGGTTTCAAATACCTGTCATTAATCTTTTTGGGATGTACATATCCATTCAAATTTCTCAAATGGTGTGCTCCAAAAGGAAGGACTCTATGGATTTGGTATGGCCCCTCCCAGTTAGGTGACCATTTGCCAAACTTATGGCTTTTAATCCCTATTGAGAGTATGGTTTTCCACACCAAATAACCTTCATCGAAGCCAATGTGCTTGACTTTTTTATTGTAAATTTTGGCTGCTTTCTTCTTTTGAAAGAGAATGCTATTTAATGCCAGAATTCTGGCTTCATCTATTCCTTCTAATTCCAAGCACATACTCTGATGGCATTGCTCAGGATCTAGCTGGTCTTGGCATCTTACCCTCAAAGACTTAACACTAATTTCCACAGGCAATACAACATCATGCCCATACACCAAGGCATAAGGAGTAACTCCTGTGCTTGACCTTGGGGAAGTTCTATAAGCCCACAATATATCCAACAATAAGTTTTGCCAATTCCTAGGATTGTCTTCCACAACCTTTTGTATTCCTTTCTTCAAGGACTTATTGGATGATTCAGCCTGGCCATTGGCTTGTGCATAATAGGGGGTGGAATTAACGAGGCTAATTCCAAACTCAGCCACAAAAGACCTCACCATTTTTCCATCAAACACAGTCCCATTATCAACATTTATAGTTTGTGGGATGCCAAACCTACGGATTAAATCCTTGATGAACCCAATAACCTCAGTCTGGTCTACAGCTTTGTATGGCTTAGCTTCGACCCACTTGGTGAAATAATCAGTAGCCACTAAAATGAAACAATGATGCTTCGAAGGGGGTGGGTGTATTTTCCCCATCATATCCATGGCCCATCCTCTGAATGGCCAAGACTTTACTACTACATGCAGATCAGTTATGGGCACATGCCTTATTATGCCATTCTTTTGACATGCCTGGTAACCCTTTGCATATTCTATGCAGTCTTTAAGGATAGTTGGCCAATAGTAGGAATGCCTTCGTAGCAGCCATCTCATTTTTACACCAGGTTGATGAGCACCACAGATGCCTTCATGAACCTCAGCCATAGCTGTTAATGCTTCTTTTGGGCCTAAACATTCCAACAATAGACCATCTCCCCCCCCCCTTTTTGTAGAGATCATTGTTATATATGATGTATTGCATAGATTGCAATTTAATTTTTCTGCTGGCCTTTGAGGATGGGCCAGCCAAGTACTATATTATTGGATGCCTCCAATCTTGTTCCTGCAAGTCATTATGATTGACTTCCAGGACCACATTCCTTTTATTTAAGGGTGGTATAGATTTCTGGTATGTTGTTTGGCTTATGTCCCTTTGAGTATTATCCCTCCTCTTGAAATTCGAAGCTTTCTGAGCCACATCATTAGTTCTATTATTCAAGAATCTTGGGACATGAGTTACATTTGCTATTTGAAATTGAGAGAGCAAATGTAATGCAACAACATAGTATGGTAACATGCTTATACTTTGACATTTGAAAATCCCTTTCACTTGGTTAACCACCAATTGAGAATCTCGAAATATGTCAACTGCATGTACTTGTAATCCAATAAGAATTTCCAATCCCACTATCAAGGCTTCATATTCAGCTTGATTATTAGAACAAGTAGTTTCACTCACTCTAAAACCATGTGTGGTTTCTATTCCTTGTGGTGACTTAATCACTATACCAATTACAGTTAGGCCATTGGCTTTTGATCCATCGAACCACATTTTCCACGGCTCAACACTAGCCATACCAAGTTCCATTATCTCTTGGCTCTTTGTTTGAGATGGATGGTCTGCCCAAAAATTGGCTAAAACTTGTCCTTTCACTGCCTTTTGGGGAACATATTCTAAATGAAATTCTGACAAGGCTAATACCCATTTGCCAATTCGTCCCCTCAGCATAGGTCTAGATAACATATACTTAACCAAATCTGTGATTGCAATTACTAAGACAGTTGTAGGCAAAAGATAATATCTTAATTTCATTGCAGCAAAATACAATGCACGTCAAAGCTTTTCTACAGCTGAATACTTACATTCACAAGAATTTAAAAACCTACTAAGGTAATAAACAGCTTGTTCCTTGCCTTCTTCATTGTCTTGGGCTAAGAAAGCTCCTAATGAATCTTCTGCTGCAGCTATATACAACTTCAAAGGTTTATCGGCCTTTGGTGGCATCAGCACTGGAGGGTTGGCCAGGTAGGCTTTGATTCCTTCGAAAGCAATTTGATGCTCTGCTGTTCATACAAATTCCTCTTAATCTCTTAATCTTAACAAGGAAGAAAATACTTTAGTTTTTCCTGCAGTGTTAGAAATGAATCTTCGAAGGAAATTAACTTGTCCAAAGAACTTTTGGAATTCCTTCTTACTTGATGAGGGTCTGGCTTCAATGATGGCTTTGGCTTTATTCTAGTCAATCTGTATTCCTTTCTTGTGTACTACATAGCCTAAGAAATTTCCAGATGATACGCCAAAAGCACACTTAAGAGGATTAAGTTTCAAGTTGAACTTTCTCATTCTTTCGAAAGCTGCTTCTAAGTGAAACATATGCTCTTCCATGGATTGGGACTTGACTACAATATCATTAATATAACACTCTAAATATCCTCCAATGAGGTCGTGAAAGATAGTGTTCATGGCCCTCTGATATGTAGCCCCAACATTCTTCAGACTGAATGGCATTTTAACCCATTCGAAGGTGCCAATATTTCCAGGACATCTGAATGCTGTTTTGTGAACATCTTCCTCCGCAATGCAGATTTGGTTATAACCAGAGTGCCCATCCATCATTGATAAAATTTGATGCCCTACTGAACTGTCTACCAGCAAATCTACTATAGGCATAGGATACTCATCTTTTGGAGTTGTTAGATTTAAGTTTCTAAATTTAATGCATACCCTCATTTTACCATTCTTTTTAACTACAGGCACAATATTAGATAGCCATTCAACATACCTGGCTGTCCTAATAAAGCTTGCCTTGAGTAGTCTAAGAATTTCTTCCTTAACTTTCTGGATCACTTCTGGACCCATTCTTCTTGGTTTTTGCTTGTATGGCTTGAAGTTAGGCTTCATAGGGAGCCTATGTTCCACTAATGACCTATCCAATCCTGGTAGTTCATTATAAGACTATACGAAACAATCTTTATATCTCCTCAAAATAACCAACAACTGGTTCCTATCAAGAGTATTCAACCAAGCACTTATATAAATGGGTTGTTGTACAGCACATTCCTCTAAATTTATTTCTTCTAAGGGGTCTTGTATCTGAGAACTTACTGGAGCTCCTTCTTTGATTCCTTCTGGCTTCAAAGCAATCTCCTTGCTGTGTTCCGTTCCCCGGTTCTTTGATTCAACCTCTTTACCCTCCTCTTCATAGACGAAGTCTGTTCACAAGGCTTCTTCTTCTTGTATTTCTTGGACTTTTGTTTCTATGTCCAATGCACAGTATTTATCAAGGGCCAAAACTCTGGCTTGTTGCTGCTCCTGCTTGTAGCCAATTATCATGGCTTCTTTCTCTTGCTCCTGCACTTTCTGGACTATTGACTTTACATCCAATATTGAAAACTTAATTAAAGCCAAAGACTTGGCTTCTGGTGCTTTATCTTGCTGCCTACAACCAGGCATCGTTGTAATCTTTAACGACCACCTCTTCATTAGCACTCTCTTGGACTAAGTGCTTCAGGTGTGTCACTTCCTCATCAGCCGTTACTTCGGCTGAGCCATCAGATTTCCTTAGTATACTGAGTGGTGTCACTCCCTCAATATACAACTTGACTTCTGCGAAGTCTGCGCAGGCTATGAAAGGTTGAGGATTTGCATCAATTTCCTCTGTCTCTCCATTGCCTAGGGCCATCATTATTTTCTGATGCAAAGAGGAAGGCACACATTTGTTAGTGTGGATCCAATCTCTACCAAGTAAAGCATTGTACTTAGCATTACTGTCGATGACGAAGAACGCCGTCATGCAGTCCCTGGTTTCCACACTCAGGTTGATGGGTAGAATTCCTTGGGCCATCTGTTTGTCCCCGGCAAAACCAGCAATGGTTGTACTGGTTGGGATTAACCTGGGATTCCTTTTCCCTAATTTTTTCAAGGAAGATTTCGGTAGTAAGTTCACCGCTACCCTATTATCCACTAAGACTCGGTTCAACTGTATCCTATCGAAGAAGGCCTTAATATACAAAGGCTTAACATGCTGTGTCATAGAATTCGAGGGATACTCAAAAGGATACGAGAGGTTAATACTTACCACTTCCTCACTCTCATATTCAGTTTCCATTGGGGTGACCATTCCGGAATTATCTTGTACTATACTCACTTGTGAGTCTTCACTAGAGATTGGAATTGGGTCAATTTCTTGCCCCTCTTGATTCTCATCTCCAGCTTGGAATTCATGTGGTAGTATGTGTACCATGTTCACTGACACTAAGCCAAATTGGACAACTAGCTGTGTCTGCTTCTCCTTTTGGCCACCTTGTTCAGTCACTCCAGAAGCATCCTCCATGCTGCTCTCTGGTACTTCATCCTTTGAATGGTCTGTCACGACAGTTTTTTCAACCAGAAATGTTTGTTCAGCCATGAAGGCTTCGAACATTTCTTCCTCAACCATTCCTTTCTTTTGGCCTAAGCCAACTTCTGTCTCTACCTCGCTGTCACTTTCCATCAATGCCTTCTCCAATCTCGCTAAACTGGACTTCTCTCTGGCTTTTAGTTCAGAGTGAACTTTGGCCAACTGTTCTCTGCTACAACCCATTTTGCCTTGTAGAGTTGGTTTTGGAGTATGGTTTGACTTTGGATTCTTCTTTCTTTCTGTCTGTACCAATGAAGAACTCTCACCATTCTCTTTCAGGTCTCGCTGGTACTGAGTGTACCTACGCTGAATTTTTCTCCTTTGTGATCTGGAAATCGCGGGGACCATATCTGGTTCCTTTGTTTTTGGGTACTTAAGCAAGACCCAATTGTTTGGAGCCACCACAGGAGGTTTCACCATCCTACCTTGGTTTCCAGCAACCTCTCTCTGGGTAGACACCTCCCTAGGTTTGTTCTGCATTACAAACCAGTCTGGGACCCCAGGTACCCATGAACCTACTGACCCTGCCGTTGAACTACTTCCTTCTTCCTTCGAAACCTTCCTCGAAGCTAGCTGCAAAGGCCACTACTTGGTCCTGACTTCATGCTTTGGGCCTAGCTCCGGCCTTCGATGAAGGTGTGCACTTTCTGCCTTGCGTGAGGCTGGTCTGGGGGACCAATCTTTGGCTTTAATCCCATAAACTGAACTTCTCTCCAATCTCCTCCCAGAATGACTGCTCTCCATTCTGTAATAATTAGCTGGCCTGGATTCATGTAAAGGCTTCTTGCCTTTGAAATGCATCCTGTCAATTGTTGGTTCAACCCTCAATGGCTGCTGCCTGACGCCAGATGGATATGGTCTTTTATTGTAAGCATTGGTTGGTCTAGGACGTCTCTGCACATCCTTGTAGTATTGCTTCCCATCAATCAGGAGTCCTTTCAACCATTTATAGCTTAGTCTGCACCTAGGACACATCCTCTACATTACAGCTGCTTCTAAGGAATCGTCATCCAGTGCTTCTTCCTCAGAGTCTTTCCTCTGGTGCGAAAAACCTTGTCCAATAGCTGGCAGATTTCCAGTGTCTTTCTTGATAGCTGTCTGGTTGGCCACATGCATCTGCACATTGACTTCTTCCAATTCTTTCAAAGACTGGTTCTGAAAATCTGGCATAATGACATTGGCTGCCACCTCTCCAATTTCTAGAAATGGATTACTGTCGATCCCCATGGCCTTTTCAGCTTTGGTTGGGAATTTCAAACTTTCTTTCCGAATGTTCTTAGATCCTGTCTCGAAAAACAATACAGTTTTTAGTCGAGTGAGACCAAGAATTATGCCATTTACAATATACTTTCCCTTTAAGTTCATCAAGAGATGGAATTTTAACCCCTTTTGGTAACTTAAGGAAGTTGGCTGCAAGCAAATGATCAAAGATGTTATCTGCCTTAGTTAAATCGAAAGAGTATTTCCTGTGAAGGTCTTTCTTTTTAAACTGCTGATCAATTGTTGTATCCTTATGAATTAATGCTTCACAGATCACAGGTTCTATCCCCACAATCTCTGCTGCATCAATCTCATAGTTAGGATCTTTGTAGTATGTCTTGTATGATGCATTAGTTCGATCTTGTTCCTCTTCTAGTAATGCTTCATATCTAGATACTTTGTAAGTCAGCTCCGCTAAGTCCCTGAACTCTGTTGAGTCAAACTTCTTTCGAAGCCTAAACTCTAAACCATTTTGAGCCAATCTTACGAATTCTGGCTCTGGCAAAATGACTCTACATTTATTTCGAGCCCTTTTAAATCTGGCGATAAACTGAGTAGCCTTCTCTTCAGGCCTTTGACTCAACCTTGCCAGGTCCGCCATGGAAACCTCTGGCTCCGATTGGAAGAATTGGGCATGAAATGCCTCTTCCATTTGTTGCCAAGTTTGAATTGAGCCAGGTGTAAGGTTAATGTACCACACAAACGCCCCCCAGTTAGAGAGTTTGGGAACAGTCTCAGCTTCATATAGTCATTATTAGTGAATTCACCGCATTGAGCAGCGAACCAAACGATATGCTCTACTGTTGACTGGTTTCCATTCCCATAAAAAAGGGCAAAATCTGGTATCCTGAAACCTCTTGGGTATTCATGTACCCTATCTACCTATTCTGGGTATGGTTTTTTGTATATAGGAGTCTGGACCCCCGAGCCATTGGTCCACACATCTCCCTAACGATGTCAGCAATTTGGTCCCTAAGGACCATATTTTGTGCTTGCTGAACCACCGATGGAGGAACAAACACAGGAGGTGGACAAACTTGTGCTTGCGGTCCTCTTGGTCCATAAGTGGCATGTTTGGGACTGGTTGTCCCTGTGGTGCAAGTTGCTGTTGGGGGTGTGGGTAACCCTTTGAATTTTTCCTACGAAAGGACCTGCGAAAGGTGCTGGAACTGGTGTTGTGTCTCTTCTATTTGTAGGAAAACCTTCCAACCCCCCGGGTATAAATTCGAATAAGGGATTAGTAAACCCCCTTGTGCCAGGTATGGCTTCGAACATGGGATTTGGAACCATTCTTATGCCATTTTCTTGTACTGGGCCAGTTACACCAAATTGCATAGCTTCACTATTATGTACTGAGACATTTTGACCTACTACAGGCCTTGGAACAGGTTTGTACCAAGACTGAGGTGATGGTCTTTCATGGTTCTGATTACTAATTTGACCATTAGAATGTCCATTAACTTGCATAGGTTGTTTATCTCTAGCCAATCTTTGATGAGGGACATTCGAAATTTCCTCCATGTGTCTTACGTTTGTTAGTTGGTGGTTATTCATTCGATCCAAAAAGGATGTTGCCCACCTTTCCATTGTGTTCATTAATTGCTGTCCCATTGCATCTATTAAGCCACCCCATGGATTCATTGGCTGAGTAGATGGGACAGTGGATGGTCCAATTCCTTGGTCTCGTCCAATATTACGAACATATGGTATTTGTTATGAAGAACTAGTCTGTTCGACCATAGGTTCTGAGAAAATGGGAGTTTCCACATGATGTGTTATCACATTATCCTTTGGATTAGGTATCTCTACCTCTCCTTCCACGCCTTCTTCCAAGCGTTCATTTTCTTCATGTCTCCTACGTCTAGCCATTTCAATTTTGTCCCACTGGGCCTGCCAAAATATATGTTGGCTTTTTGGCTTTCGAAGGTTATTATTGTAATTGCAAGCGTGCCAATAAGGATCAATCAGTCCTTACAGAAATTTAATTGCCAACCAATTATCAGACGATTGTGTTTTAGTTCTCTCAGCCTCAACGAAGAGGACTTTTACAAGTGGCTTGATTTAGGAGAATTAAACAGAATACCAATCAAATAAAGAACAACTGAAGCATTTCATTAGAATGAAAAACTTACAATGATTCAAACACAGTTTCATAGAGGTTTACAGCGACAATTTACTTGAAACTACTCCTATGAATGAAGTGCAGTGCAGAATTTAAAGTACTGGAATGTAAAGAACAGGATATGTAAAACTAAGTAAAATAGAATAAGACTGGATTTTGGATCTGAGTCTAGGACTTTTTCTGGGGACTTCTCTGCTATTTATACTGCTTAAGGATGACCATCGAACTGTATTTCCAATCGTCGAACTGCTCCTTCATGATCGCTGATCATGTTGCCTCAAGATTAGCTCCATTACGCCATCACTTGCAGTTAGGCTTCCCTCTTGAATTTGAATTCAAATGTGAGTAACCGATGATGCCACATCACTTTGTATCTCTCTGCTGATCCACTGCTACTCAGATCTCGCAACAACCAATATTAACTGACACGTGTACGATCAAGATCGAAGATTTGAGTAGTCTTCCCGTACTACCCTTACTTTGCCACGTGTCGAATTGTAATTAACTTGTACAAAATATGTAGCCAACAGATATAATACTTTTTTTTTCTTCTTGGTTTTGTCATCGAAATATAAGATAAGATATATATATATTATAGTGTCAAAGAATCAATTACATGTATTTTTATAGACAATAATATAAACGGTGAAAAAAATCAATGACATGAAAATTTTCTTTATTTTGTAATTAGCGTATTAGAACATTTCAATTAGTGTAGTATTTCCTATGTTATTTTAACACAACAAAACTGCATTTTATACAAATTACTACAATGCTTCACTAGTATCTTATATTTACTTCGCTAAAATGGTATAAATGCTCCAACAATGTTGTATTTTCTATGCTGTTTTTTATTCACTACCTATCAATCACCATTTAATAGTTGTTTAATTTATGTCAAAGTCATTAAACAAATAAAAGTTGCTCAAAAAAAAAAAAAAAAAAAAAAAAAAAAAAAATAATTATGAGAAATAAAAAAGACTCCATCAAAACCCGCATTTGTTATTTTTTTTTTTTTTAAAAATGGGCATTTTGTGGGGTCATTCTATTTACACACCATCTTTCCTCCCAAGGCAAACCATTAATTAATTTATTTTTTATTATAATTTTAACCTTAAGTAAAATGACTATAGAGGACAAGTTATGATACACGCCATTTGTATATTTACCATAAATGACAAGAATCAATATAATACAAATCATCAATTTCAAGCTTGTTCCTTACGTATCTTCTCTGTCAATAATCCAAAAATCATAAAACCCAAAATCAAAAACCCTTCAACAAATAATCTAAAATATAGTAGTATTGAAGATTTTGATTGGATTCAATGAAGGATGCATCTGACAATTCTCATTCGGAACAATGGAATAATGAAAAGGTTATTTTTTTTTGTTGTTTTTGTCTTCGTTTCGTTTATGAGGGATAAATCGTTGTTCGGTTAACCAGAGATGAATAATATATCATTGTTCGACAAACTACAATCGAACAACTTACATGCGTTCGACAGACTACAATTGAACTAATTACATATGTTCGACATACTACAATCGAACAAATTACATATGTTCAGATCACTATGGTCGAACGTTTTTATTTAATTCGACTCTATACTGCTGAATAGTTATAAATTTTTTTTTTCTCTTTTTTTCAGAACTGTGCATCCGTGGAATGCTGTAATGTTGGATCTGGGGGTCTTGTTGACTACACGAGTTGAGCACCAACGATGTCTAAGTGAAATGAGAACTCACCTGCTGCTTTAGCTGAGCACCAACGACATCTTCACCCCTGCTTAACTCTGTGTTGAGCACCAACACAGTGTTCACCGGTTGAAACTGAGAATGGAGGGGGAAAGATGGAAGAAGGTGGGTGTGTGGGGGTGTGTGAGTGAGTGAGGGTAAATATGGGAGTTTGTGTGTATGTTGTTGTGGATGGGTGTGTAAGTAAGGATAAATATGTAAATTTGTGGTGTGTAATGAGCAAAATATATATTTACCAAATTGTTAAAGATGTGTTTTTAGAAGTGGTTTGCCTTGAGATAAATTATGGTGTATAAATAGAGGCACCCATTTTGTGCTATTATTTTGGCATAAATTTCAATTTTAACCTTGTTGATAATAAATTTTTACCTGAGGCTCCATTGTTGGAGATATCCATGGTTGTAATCATATCATCTTTTTCTTTTTGCTCCCTTTTATTCATGTCCTCCATTACTGTTACTTTTGGTTTTTCTAATCTGGCGTTCATTTCTTGAGTCACCTCTTTGCTTGCTAATTTTTTTCACCTAATAACAGATATTAAATTAAAATCATCCCCTACCTTGCTCTTTCTACGCAATTCATTTTCAACTTTTTTTCACAAAATCTGTTAGTTTTTGGAAAATCAACACCAACTTAAATTTAAACACAGAATGTACAACTAGGTTCCTTTAATTTAAACACTTAGAGACCTCAATTATAAAATACTTTTAAACAGAACCACAGCTCATATATTAAGAGATTTCACTAATTCTCCTTAAAATTTTTATTTCATTCTCTCTCTATTATATATGTTATATATATATATATATATATATTATGAAGATTTGAACTTTGGGTGTAGGGTTTTGAGTGGGTTAACTCATTATGAATTACTGAGTTAGATAGGGAATATAGAGAATGGATCATTACTCATAAAAAATAAGTCACACGTGCGTGTGTAATTTCTATGAAAAATTGTAGTGAATATTGTCAATTAGACTAAATTGATATAAGAGGTAAAATACAAGGACTGTCGGTGTGAAAGATCGAGCAAATCATCCATTTATCAATCATTTATTCAATCAATAAAAGTGGGATAAGAAAAATTGATTTCTTATTTATTAGTTGTTAATAGAGTTCCAATGAAATGTTGAGCATGTCATTTATGTATAAAATAAAATTGTTCGGCCAACAATATTTACATGACTGGATCATATTTTCTTACAAAAATGAACAAGTATCTATATAATGAAACATAAAGGTTTTCTATATAACATAACAGGAAGATTTTCAAAAATGTCATAGGGATAGAATGGCTAGGATTGATTTTGGATTTGATTCAACGGTGTAGATGATTTATTGAACTCACAAAATCCCGTCCAAAAGTGTCAATTTCGACAACTTCCAAATCTTGCGTCGATTCTTGCCAGGTACCCCCAAATCTTGCCAAACCCAAATCTCTGTAACAAACCTTTCTCGCCTAACCCAAATCTCAATCGACTTTGTTTCGAAACAACTTTTCAAACCTCAACCTAAAATTCTTGAATTTTTATAATTTAAAAATGATTAAAAAATATCGCACTCAATTTCTATTGGATCATATTTCATTTAATCAAAGAAAAAAACAAAGTAAACAAACAATTAGATAAGTGTTAGCTTTTTAAAATAGAAAACAAATACAAAATGTAATAACAGATGACCAACTAGATATATGTTATAATTTAAAATTCAAAATTGTTAACTATCCCATGATTTATTTGGTTTTCAAAAGGTCTATCCCAAGATTTATAATTTTTAAAAGATGAATATTACTATTATCTTGTATTTTCATTTAATAATCTATGCCTATAAAATAGGGGAATTCAATATCTATCTATATCCTTGTTGAAACACTTACAAAGAGAGACCCCAAGGACAAAACTAGGAAAAGAGAGGAGGATGGAGGCCAATCCGAGGGAGAAGGAACAAAGTCTGAGAGATCTAGGAGGATGGAGGCCAGTAATTAGGAAGCAAGGATTTCGGAGGTAATCTTTCGATCCCCAGTATCAAGGTTTGTTTACGGTTTTTGTGGATGAGATTCCCGAGTCCATGAATCCAAAGAAGTTGTTTAGGCTTTTCTCTCAGTTCGGAGTGGTGAAAGATGTGTATATACCCATGAAGAGAAGGAAGGCAACCGGATTAAGGTTCGGGTTTGTGCGTTTTGACTGCCCTGTGGCTGCGAAAGTGGCTGTGCAAAAAGCAAATGGACTATGGTGGGATAACAAGGAACTCAAAGTAAAGGGGGCAGAGTACCAAAAAGGGCAAGGATTGCAGACAAACAAAAAGAAGCTTCCGTTTTGGCATAGAGCGAGTCATCCACATGATAAGTCCATACCCGAGTAGGGCCCTCATCAGAGATTGCAAACAGTAGGGTTTAAGTCCTATGCTGAGGTGGTGAAAAGGGGGAAACCCTGTCAAGACAGCATGCTGTCCATTCAGGCTAAGGAAGTTGGAAATGCTTAGCTGTATGAGAGCGTATTTCTACAGCTTAAATCCTTCTTTGCTTTTGCTGATTTTGTGAAGGAATGTAGTCGAAGAGGGCTCAAAGACACTGTTATCCGTATGGGTAGTGGGAGAGGAGCGGTGCTAACCTTTAACTCATTACAAGAGATGAAGAGCTGTAAAGAGAGTTTAAAGGAGTGGATCTTCGATTGGTGTGATTCATTACAAGAATGGAAAGCTGGAGCAGATTTTGGTCAAGAAAGGTGTGTTTGGCTTAGTTGTTTTGGTATGCCTCTTAATTTATGGAATGTTGAAACCTTCAGAAGTATAGGAGCGTTGTGGGGCGAAGTGGTCCAATTTGATGAAAACAGTACCAGAGGTACTTCCTTTCAATATGGGAAGGTGAGGATTATTACCAGGTGTATGGAGTTTATCAGTGGGGTAGTGATGGTAAAAAAATAAAGGCCAGGATTACCCGGTGAGAGTTTGTGAAAACCTTGATTCCTCTGTGGTAATGGGGAGAAGCTTGTCCCACTGTGCTTGTAGCCCGATGGATGAAGGAGCATCAGTAAATGGGGATGATCAGAAGCGAAGAGTTGACCATGGGCCGGTGGTAGAAGGCGGTAGAAGAGGCAGTGATGAGGGGACATGGGTGGGAGTAGGTGTGGAGGAGGAGGGGGCTAACGGCAAAAAGGTCATATCACAGAGCACCAAAGTAGATGAAGTTGATCAGAAAAGTTGGGTGTCAGAGACTGTAGTTGATGTAGTAAGCAGTAGTTTTGAAATACCACTCAAAGGGCCTATCAGTAGATTGAGGGGAGGGAGGATGGAAGAGGAAGCAGTACAAATGCATGTAGCTAAATCCAATACAATAGATGAAGGCATCTCTACTTTGGGCTTCATGAAAAGTATAAATGGGTCTGAAAGGGAGAGGCCCAATATAAATTTAGAGGTGGTTATAGGTGAAGCCCAGCAAAGGATGGATGGTGTTGGGCCTTCGTTTGTGCCTATTTCCAGTTGTAACCTTGCAGCACATGCATCTAATTTCCTTAGTAACTGTATGGCCCAAGGCCGGAATAATGGCGACGGGTCTGGTTCCTCTCAAGGTTCGTTTGTTAGCTCCTCTATTCGAATGCAGAGTGGTGGAACAGGTGGCAGAGGCTTAGGGAAGCGAAGATTTAATCGCAAAGGTCATCCATACCCCACTTTCTTCCAAAGGGGAGCCATCTTTAGGGCTGCTGCTACGGCTATATCCCAGTCACTTTCGCATAAAAGTCAAGCCAGTAGACTCAGTAGAAGACGAAGAAAGTTACTGGAGGAAGCACAAGGCACTATTACTCTTGGCAAATCCCTAGGCATCAATTTTGACGGGAAGGATTCGGAAGTCATGAGCAAATTGGTTGAATTAGAAGTTAGAGACGCACAAAGAGTAGCAGGTGTGGATCCAGGATTGGTGGATGGTAGCACGTAGTAGCTTATCAGCTGGGGGTTATGGCAGCAAATATGTTTGTTATGAAGTTGTTATCATGGAACATTAGAGGCTTGGGAAGGTCGGAGAAAAGGTCCAGTATTAAAAGAATGGTCAAGGATAGGCAAATTGATATACTTCTTATGCAAGAGACTAAGAGAAGTAATGTTCAAGCTAGAGATGCAAAATCAGTATGGCCATGGGATCATATGGAGTTTTTGGCAGTGGATGCTGAAGGGAATTCAGGGGGTCTGTTGTGTATTTGGAATCCTGAGGTATTCGTTTTATCAGATTGTTGCTGCACCAGAAATCTAATTATCCTATCAGGTACCACTCATGATCTGTTTGAATGTGTTGTTCTTAACATTTATGCACCGACTGATGCTGTTAGGAGAAGGAAGCTGTGGGATGTAATCATCAACCTAAAGCAACATTTCTTGAAGCCCTGGTGTATGGGAGGGGATTTCAATGAGATTAGGTTCATGTCTGATAGAAAAGGTTGCACTAGGAGAGACAGAGGTATGCTAGATTTTAATAATTTCATTGACCAGTTGGCATTAGTTGATATTCCTCTGCTGGGTAGAAAGTTTACTTGGTGCAACTCATTGGAAGGGGAAAGATGGAGTAAAATTGACCGATTTCTTGTGGAGCCTGTATGGTTGGAGAAATATTGTTTCAAACTTTGGGGCTTACCTAGGGGAGTGTCTGATCATTGCCCCTTGCTGCTTATGGAGGATTTGAGAAATTGGGGTCCCAGGCCTTTTAAATTTATAAATGCTTGGCTTCTTCATTCCACCTTTTTATCAACAGTGGAGAAATGTTGGGTGGAATCCTCTATCCAAGGATGGGCCGGTTACAAACTGATGAAGAAGCTCAAGTCCTTGAAATTAGAGCTAAAAAAAATGGAACGTTGAAGTATTTGGAAATGTAGTGAACCACTTGAAGAAGGCTGAAGATGATCTCCATGCTCTAGATATAGTAGTTGAAGTTCGACCACTGAGTACTCCAGAAATAATAAAGAGGAGGGAAGTGAGGAATCTGGTCTGGAAGTTTAAGAAGTGGAATGATCGGATTTGGCTCCAAAAATCAAGGTTGAATTGGGAACATAATGGGGATAAGAACACCAAATTTTTTCATATCATTGCTAGTAATAGGCAAAGTAGAAATTTGTTGGATTCAGTTCTAGTTAATGGGAATAGATATGATGATCCTCTAGTAATTAAACAAGAAGTTTTCAGGCACTTTTCCTCAGCTTTTACTGAAACTTGGGTTTGTAGACCAAAATTAGGTGGCTCATTTGTGACTTTAAGTCCAGTTGAGGGTAGTGAGGTTTTGGAAGCTCCTTTTACCATGGAAGAAATTTGGATGAAGGAAAGTAATGGGAACAAAGCCCCGGGGCCGGATGGTTTTAACATGGGTTGTATACAAAAGTGTTGGAAAGTGATGAAGGAAGATATATTCCATTTCTTGCAAGAGTTCCACTCCAATGGCAGATTGGTTAAAGGTCTGAACAGTTCTTTTATTGCCCTTATTCCTAAGGTGGTTAGTCCTTCGAGCCTTGGGGAGTACAGACCTATCAGTTTATTGAACCTCGCTTACAAAATCCTATCCAAAGTTTTATCTCGTAGACTGAGCTTGGTTCTGCCAAATATTATTAGTGAAGTTCAATCTGCATTCATAGGTGGTCGCCATATTTTTGATGGAATCATGATAGCCTATGAGGTAGTGGATTGGTGGAAGAAACATAAAAAGAAGGGGCTGCTTCTGAAATTGGATTTTGAAAAAGCATATGATTCAGTTAATTGGAATTTTTTGTGGTCTATGCTATCAAATTTTGGTTTTGGGGACTTAGGATTTATGGGTTAGTTGGATGAAAGTGTGTGTGACCACAACTAGAATTTCTATCCTTGTTAATGGTTCTCTGACTGATGAATTCTCTCCTAGTAAAGGGTTAAGGCAAGGAGATCCACTTTCTCCATTCCTCTTTAATATTGTAGTGGAGGGTTTAAATTTGTTGTTGGCTAGAGCAAAAGAATTGGGGCTAATTAAGGGTGTTTCAGTGGGTCATTCCGAGATCCAACTCACACATCTACAATTTGCGGATGATACTTTACTATTTTGTGAAGCGGAAGAGGCAGAGGTGGTGAATATTAAAAGAATTTTGAGATGCTTTGAGATTGTCTCAGGTCTGAAAATAAATTTTCATAAGAGTGTTCTATGTGGAGTAGGAATTGAGGAAGCTCGTGCTCAGGTATTTGCATCCAAATTCAATTGTCAATGCCAAAAGTTACCTATGAAGTATTTAGGACTACCTCTTGGGGCTAATCTCAAGTCACGAAAGTCTTGGCAACCTGTGGTGGACAAAGTGAAATCAAAATTGGCCCTTTGGAAAAGAAAGTTGCTCTCTTTTGGTGGTAGAGTAACATTGATTAAGTCTGTCCTATCCAATTTACCATGTTATTATTTATCTGTGTTTAAACTACCTGAAGGTGTGGCGAAAACTATTGATAGGTTGCAAGCAGCCTTTTTGTGGGGGAGCTCTGAACAAAAAAGAAAAGTACATCTTGTTAAGTGGAAGGAGATTATAACTAGCAAGAAGCAAGGAGGTCTAGGCATTGTGAATCTGAAAGAAATGAATTGCAGTCTTCTATTGAAATGGTGGTGGAGATATGGGAAGGAGGATAAGGCATTATGGAAGAAGGTGATTAATAGTAGGTATGGAGCCATTGGAGGGGGTTGGCTACCCAAGATGGAGCCTTCTGGGCGGGTGTCTGCTGTGTGGAATGGTATTCTATATGGGGTAGAAATACATCCAGATTTAATTAATTTTTTCCTCTCAAAAGCAGAAATCAATTTGGGTGATGGTAAGCGAGTGTTCTTTTGGCTGGATAAATGGTTGAGGAATATGAAGCTTAAAGATGAATTTCCGAGACTGTTCAGTTTGTCTACTGAGAAGGAGGTCTCCCTGGAATGTGTTGTACAGAGAAAGGAGGGTGTAGGGGGCTGGCATTTAAATTTCAGAAGGCCTCTAAGGTCATGGGAAGAAGTTGAGGTTGTTAGATTATATGCGTTGATTGCTGAGGTACCACATCTGAGACCAACCATCCCAGACTCTCTTAGGTGGCTGAGGTCTTCTTCTGGGAAGTTCACAGTTGCTGCAGTAAGAAAGTGGTTGGCTGCTCATCATGGGCCGAAGTTGATGATCCCTACACTTTTATGGGGTAATGTGGCCCCTCCCAAAGTTCAATTTCTGGGCTGGTTGATCTGGAAGGGTCGAGTTAAAACCACTGATTTTTTGCAAAGGATTGGTGTTCTTAACAGCAGTGTAAGTAATGTTTGCCCCTTTTGCAAAGCTGAACCTGAATCTTTGAACCATAAATTTCTGATGTGCAGGGGCATTTGGGAGTCTTGGACTGAATTGTTAAATTGGTGGGATGTGAAATGGGTATTACCTGCTGCAGTAGTAGATTTGCTCCATTGGTGGATGGGTTTTAAAGGTAAAAAGATTATTATGAACATTTGGAATTTAGTACCAATGGCTATGTTCTGGTATATTTGGAAGATAAGGAATGATTGTATTTTCAATGGGGGTCAGCCTAACCTAAAGGAGCTGAGTGAATCTGTCAAGTGGAGAGTGGCTCTATGGGCCAAATCCAATCTTCCAGGTATTTCTTACTCCATGCATGATATTGTGCATAACCTCAGTCAGATTATAGCCTGCTGTTAACTGTGCTTCTATCTTTGTTTGGTATCTGTTTAGCCTTAGTCACTAGTTCTATTTGCTCTGCTGCTGGAATCTGAATACTCTGCTGTTTGTATATGATCTGATCTGTATCTGATCTGGGTTGCTGGTCTGGTAATTTATTGCAGTTTTGTTTCAGTTTTGGATGTGAATCTATTGATGTGAATTTGTATGCTGTATGCGCCGTTGGTTGTATGCCTTCAGTTTTGCTTCTGATCTGGTTGTATGCCCATCAGTGATGTATGCCTTCAGTTTTGCTTCAGATTTGCTTCAGTTTGTATCAGTGCTGGTTGCTGATTGTAATGATTAAAAAATATCGCACTCAATTTCTATTGGATCATATTTCATTTAATCAAAGAAAAAAACAAAGTAAACAAACAATTAGATAAGTGTTAGCTTTTTAAAATAGAAAACAAATACAAAATGTAATAACAGATGACCAACTAGATATATGTTATAATTTAAAATTCAAAATTGTTAACTATCCCATGATTTATATGGTTTTTTTTTTTTTTTGATCGGCATGATTTATATGGTTTTCAAAAGGTCTATCCCAAGATTTATAATTTTTAAAAGATGAAAATTACTATTATCTTGTATTGTCATTTAATAATCTATACCTATAAAATAGGCGAATTCAATATCTATCTATATATCTGTTTGCTCTATTTGTAACTAATTTTTCTTTATTTATTGGATGCAATTAATTGTTTCTCATTGTTTGTAATGAAAAATCGTATAGCTCTCATTCTTCCTATTGATGCAATCCAAACAAATGCTATATTAGTATAGTAAATTTATCATACTCTAACTTATAGCTATCATCAAATTAATATCACTATTAGTTACGGAGTACGCAAACCTAATGTAAACTGAAACTTGAGTTGGTTTATTGAATCCGATTAGGACACACCACTAGTTGAATTCAGATGCATGTTTAAACTTTGCGAATTTTTTTATTGGTTTTGTTTTACATTGAAGATTCTAAATCCTTTACATATAATTATATACTTTTTGAATTTTTATTGTTTCTAACAAAAATAAAATTTACATGAATTGGTAATTAAGAGAGAGAGAGAGAGAGAGAGAGAATGGAAGAATGATGGGTAATGCAAATGATACTTGGACATTATGAGCTCTTTCTGTTTTCGTAGATTTTTTTGACAGTTCTTTTCTTCTTTTTTTTTTCCCCTAAGATTATATATTTCATAAATTTTTTTCAATGATGATCTATGGCTCTCTATGGAATTGATATGTAATACCCTATTTTCAAAAGGGCACATAAAATAAGAGTCATGTTTTTCCCTGAACTTCTATTGTTGGGAAGATGAGCAACCTTTGTATGAATATGAGACAATTCCCTTTCATGATGCACACACTAAAGGATTTACAAAGATTATTGAATTTTGGAGAAGATATCAAGTGAGTTACCCAAAAGTTGAGAAAATTTTAGATGTTGCCGCTAGTGTTATATCAGGTTAATCTTAACAAATAATTATTAATATATATATTGAATTTTATTTTGATAAGCAGGGCATTTGGCCTAGTAGTTGTGTAGCATCTTTTATGGTGTGAGATCTCGAGTTTAATTACTATAGAGAGGAGTTTGATACCTTTTGTAGCAGTTTTCATTATGGGGTTACAAGTAGTCGTTGGCTTGACTTGATGGGCTTAGTGGATTAGTTGTTAGACTTTATTGACTTTCTAATTAATGTTGACTAGTGGTCTGTTTAGTGATGCAAATATTTCTCGTAATGTAACTACTTTTCTATCTATTGACAAAAATAAATAAATAAATAAAAGATTGTTTTGGTTATTAATTTTGAATAACTGTTACATAAAATAAATACATTAAACTTTGTTTTGATTAATAATTCTAAATAATTGTTAAAGAAAACAGTGCAAAATGTATTTTACCTCTTTGTGGTATGACTTGATAACACTTTATCCCCTATTGTTTTGGATTTTATCCTTTCCTATAAGGAACTAGAATTCTAATTTCTTATGAATAAGTTAAAATTTTATTTCATTGGGAGTACCTTTAGATATGAGCCAATCGGTAGTCTATATAATAAAACATAATAATTTTTGAAAATATATCTCTAACAAAATTAGTTAGAACAATTGAGATCATCCCATTTATGTAATTAACAGTTGGATTTACTTGAATCAAAATAAATTTCCCGCTGAAAGCAATTTCATAGCACCTTCCTCCTATCATTCATGCCCTATATCTCTCTTTCTCGGAGCACGACTTATTGGGCCCATTTTGGGGCCCATTAATCAAAATCATTCAATTTTTAGAATATATCGAGACTAACCATTCATTAAAACACATTTGTATTTAGTTTTTTTGGACACAAATATGATTTGATGAAAGGGCCACCTGTATACACCCCATTTTTGACTGCTCTTAAGACATGGGCGCCCCTGATTGTTTACTTGGTGGTGAAAGTTCTGCAATGCAAGGGTTTGATTTCTTCGGCAAAAAGAGAGTCAAATCCCAACTTCATACCTCTTTTGGACTAAAACGATCTTGATCAAAAGATTTTAGACCTTTAAACCCTCCATTTCAAAACACTTTTGAAAAAAAGTTTCTACGATGTTTCGACGCTCGCATTTTGTTAAATGTCACACTTTTCAGTAAACCGAGTAAGGACAAAGTAGAAATGAATGAAAGAGAGGTGAAATCTCTGAAAAATATTTCAAAACACCTTATTTAGGGGTTTGAAGTTGAAGGAAAGAGGAGAGGAGGGAAGAAACCAAGTTGGGGGAGAAAATGGGCATGAATCGTTAAGAGAGAGTCGAGCAGCACTCGCTGAATCGGGCCTATTCATTTTTACACTTGGGTTTCAGCTATGAGGCCACCACCATTGGAAAGAAGACTTTTGGGGTTTCATTTTTCACTCAAGAATCTTCTGAAGCTGTGTCCGGACGGGGGAGATATGGTAGGTTGAAGTTAGGCATCAATCCGGTTGGACCGAAATTGAGCAGTCTTCACTAAAAGAGAGATATGTCTTAGCACATTTGGAATTTTGATGTGAGGCTTTCACTGTTGGGAAGAATACTTCTGGGGCTTCAGTTTAGGCTCAAGAATGACCTGAAAAGGAGTCCAGATGAAAGAGTTAGGCTTTCTTTAAGTCGGGGACCAAGACTGATTTTTGCTGCCGGCCTCTATGGGAGTGTGTCGGTTATGAATGGCCAATGCCGGCCCTATGCCATCCAAAAGTGACCCCTACCGGCCAACAATGGTAAGGTTTCAGCCAATAGTGGTACAGTGCCGGCCACAGATGGCCGAAAGCAGTTTTGGACAAATATTTTGCTCCATCTGTCTCTCTCGAGATATTTTTGACCAAATGCTTCATTTTTTGTAATAACCCGACCCTCGCATGTGATTCTGCTATATTTTAGTCTTTATTCTGTGCTTACAAATGCTTAATGTGACACTGCATGAGAAATTAAGTTTAAGTATATAAGCCTTATGAATCGAACTTGTATCTGTTTAATGAGGAAAAGCATATGTTACCATTATAATGTTAAATCAGAAATTGGAAGCCCTGAAGGCTTAATTATCTGAAATTGATTATATATCTGTGATCAGCATAATTTTTAAGTAATATTAAGCATGTTTACGAAATTTCAATTTCGGAATGATTAAACGATTGAATTTTGTCTTATATGCTTTATATATGAATCTATATAAGTTCAAGTCTTCTTAAGTGTGATCAAAACCTGAAGTATCTCCCGGAGAGGGGGAAAAAAATGAAATAAGAGAAAAGGGAAAGGTCAACAAGGAAGGAGGTGAGATTAATTAGGAGGATCTTGGAGATTTGTGAAGCCAAGGGATGTGAAATTAATTTTGCATAAACCTTCTCTTAACCGTGTGTAAAAAATTCTTCTTTCAATTGTGAGGAAGGGTTGTCAATTTCTTATGGGAGCTACTAGGGTTGTAATGGAGAGTTGTGTGAGATTCTTGTGTGATTATCAAGATATGCTCATCAATGGGTTGGGTTGGGATCTAATTTAAGTGTTGTGTAGAATTCTACTTCAATCTTTAGTTTCCATGCCAAACTCATGTAATTCTACTTATGAATTGTGCTATGTTTATGGACATAAGGAATCTTATGTGTTTATGTTACATAATTGATAAGATCATCCTATCTTTGAGTATTGTAGTCTAACTTCATTGAATTGTTATGTTTGAACTCGAATATAGAAACATATGGCTCTATGTAGATATATATATATATATATATATGTGAGAATAATCAAGGAAAAAGGAATTGGATGGTAGTTATGAATTTAAAGTTTTGATGAATCAAATTGAGTTGTGAAGTTAAGAGCTAGTTTATATTGAGGATCATCATGTATGTGTAATGATTTTGGAACCTTGTTTTGGCAATTAAAGGATCTAATTTAGACCTTGTTAATGCTCACCAAAAGTGGGATTTTTCAGAATTTTCGGACTGCTGAATAGGGCCATGGCCGCACGTGCGGAGAAGAGGAAAAAAATCTAGGTTGCCTACTGTCTACGGCCGCTCGTGCGGAGGAGGGGGACCGTACATGCGGTCCGTGTCCGCTCGTGCGGAGGGGGCTGCCGCACGTGCGGCCCAGGTCAGAAAGCATGCCGATTCTGTTTTGCGTGCTCGACCCTCTGATATTTTTAAAATATTTTTTTGATAATATGGTTGAAAATTCATTCGAAGCATGTGATTCAGGAACTATTTAACAAGAAAAAGAGGAACTAATGTGAATCTTTGTGTGTGTAGGAAGCACGTCAAGAGGAACTAGTGCCCCGCCGCAACACAGTGAGTAATAGTACTCGATGTACCTCAATCACGTTAATCATTATTGTTATTGACGTTATGTTTAATATGTATGCTATTTAGAAACCAATATGAAGTTATGAATTTGAGACACATTGTGAAATTATGAAAACATCAAAAGGAATTGTGAAGTTATGATCCTATGTGGCCAAAGGCCATTTGTGAAGTTACAAACCTATGAGGCCGAGGGCCGCCTTGTTAACTATGTGAAACATAAAACTATGACTATGAGGCCGAGGGCCAACTTGTGAACTATGTGAAATATGAATCTATGAGGCCGAAGGCCAACTTGTGAAATTGTGCATCCAAGAGGCCGAAGACCGATGTAATAAGTGATGAATCTAAGAAGCCAAAAGCTAATTTGTGTAGGTGTGAACCTATCAAGCCAATGGCCAATTTGTAAAGTTGTGGAACCGACAATGTTGTTCAAGTAATACGGAATCAGACTAATTATGTGATTACTGTTTCCTTTACGTTGTTATCTATATATGAGTAGTGAAGCATGTATGTACTATTGTTCACTGAGCTTAGCTCACTCTATGTTATGTCTATTTCTGTAGGTAACCAATCAGGAGGTCGGTCCTAGACTTGCTGTCGTCATACTTTTGTGAGCCTAGGCGTAGCCAGGCACCTGTTCGAAGCCGTTTATTTTTGTGATGTTGTGCTAGATTATGGCTTATTCTCTAGTTATTGGCTTAAGAGGAATGTATATAATGTTTTTGTTATACGCCCAACCATGGGGCTGGTTCTGTATATGCATATGTATATAACTAGTTCTCAAACGTGTATCTCCTTTTGTCTGTTCGTCTTATGCTATATCTGTGATCCTGGCATGGTAGTGATAGCTTAATGGATGTCATACTTTCTTATATAATATTCTATGATTACTACAATGCTTCTGTTCAGGCCCCTACCATATATATATATATATATATATATCAGGTTAAGTGTCCTTTTATGCATAGGTCATGCCCAAACATTCAGGGGCGAGTTGGGGGCGTGACATTTTTGCTATGTAATGAAGCCTTATATCTCATATTCAAAGGGGTCAGAACATTGGAGAACAATTTGGCAAAAGATTTGGGAGCCTCTCTCTCTAGAAACTCTCTCTAGATTTCACTCTCTCTAAGGATTTTGTGCTCGAAGACTTGCATACAATCATCTTCAACCTATCAACCCTCAACAAGAGTTGTTGATCATTGGGATGAGGTTGCTAGAAGGTCTTCTTGGAGCTCATTAAGGAGGTTTTGACTTGGTTTTGTGCCTCAAAGTGTGCTTTCCTCCAAGAGGTAAAACTTTCACCCTTTAAGCTTGTCTTTCACACTTGCTTCACCATCCTTTTTCCATTGTTTTGGACTATTTTGGGGTTGGTTTTGAACCATAAAAAACTCTGATTTTGAGGTTCTAAAATGGTGGTTTAAGCCTTGTTTGGCTAGGGGGTTGTCTCTCTCTTTTGTTCCTTGGCTTATAAAGCCCTTTCAGCTATTTTTCAAGGCTTTTTAAAAAAAATTTTCGCGGCCTTTTAACCACTGAAATTCAGAGAATTTTCAGTGGTAAAAACCCTATTTTGAGGTCCTAAATAGAAGGGGGTGGTCCCCTCTGCTCTTGTCTTGTTTGCTTGTGTTGTTGGCCCACCAAATGAGCATGTGTTTCTCTCTTTTTGTGGCTTAGTTTGAGCACGTTTTTTGATTTTTGGGACCTACCATAACTCTATTTTTGGTCAGCTTGGTCACCTCTTGCATGCTTCTTGCACTTGTAGTGTAATCTTGCTCACTAGCCTTGTTAGCCTTACAAAGTAGCATGCTCTTGTGGTTTGAATTAGCTTAGTTCAAGCATGTGTTTTGGTGTTATTTTGGCATGTTATAACTCTGATTTTGATTGGTGGACTCACCTTTTGCATGCTTTATACACTTGCAATGTAATCCTTGCTAGCTAGCCTTGCATGCTTGTCCCTTTAGCCTATTATTCTAGCTCATTTTGCCTATACTCCAGCATGCTTTTGTTCATATTTTGGCATGCTTTAGCTCTGTTTTGAGCCTTCTTGATCGTATGATGCTTGTTATGCATGCTTGTAGTGCAATAACCTTGACTAGTTTTGAGTTTTGAGATATCTTGCATGCTTGGCTTGAGGTATTTGCATGTCTTGTCATCATTTGGTATGTTATTTTAGAGCATATAGTGTTGTCACACTTCCATGTTTTTCACTCTTTAAGTGCTCTTGAGAGTTGCACCTTTATGCCTTGTTTGTGAGCTATTGCATGAGCATCATTTTCTTGCCTTTCAAGCCATTATCTCAGCACATTTTGGCCACTATTTTGGCATGCATGAGGTCTGTTTAGGGCTGGTTTAGTCCATTAAGCATTGTATTGCATGGTTCTAGTGTTGTGCTCTTCACTAGTTTCAATGTTAAAGCATACTAGCATGTTGTGTATGAGTGTTTGCATGTTAGAGTCTTGCATTTCATGCCAAGATTAGCATGTTGTTTGCATGTCATGTTGCTTGCTTTGCATTGTGTTCAATCGGATGTTGTGTTGAGCACAAGGTGGATTAGTTCATTTCATACTTGAAGTGACGAAGTGAGCCAATCTCCCTTTGTCTCCGTTGCCTTTGATTATCCATGAGGAGGTAACGGATTTAGAGTCTTGTTTGCATTGCATTTATTGAATTTTGGCAAGCTGGATCTTTGGCCATCATGCATAATGCTTGATCATCGTCTTGGATTCAATGGTGCCTCTCCCTTGATGTTTTGAGGTGATATGGGGTGGCATAGCACACACATTCCCTAGGGAGACTATCCCTTTCCTCTGTTTTTGTGCTCTGTTGCAGAATGATGTCATTGCACACCAGTGGCCGGCAGTGCCACATTGATGGCCGACACCCTTCCTTTGTTGGCCGGCAGTGCCCACTCTTGGCCGGCAGGTGGCCGGCAGCCACCTATCATGGCCGGAGGCCACTGGTGCATTCCCCAGCCTGGTTTTGGTAAGATTCAGCAGCAAGCTCGCAAGGACACCTTGCAAATAGAGCCTTAAGAGAGAAACCAGAGAGTTTTTCTGTGCGAAAACCGAACATGCATCTTCTACTTCTTCGAACAGAGCTGAGGCAGCAGTGTTTTAAAGCTTTACTTGTTAGCTAGCATCAATTTGTAATTTGATTAGTTTATTCGTTAAGTAATTAAGTGTTGTAATAATTAGTTGTAGTTATTTATTCGTTTTGGATGTGTAATAATTAGTCTAATTAGATAATTAGATTAGTTAGTTTAGCTTAGCCTAGATAGGCTTAGCGTATTCATTCGGACTCTCCGTTGAGAGGGCAAATGTTGTAATAAGTGTGCGTGTGTGTGTGAATGTCTTCCAACCCCACGTCTTTTTTCCTTTTACTTATCTACTTTTGATTGTTAGTTTAGGGTATATTTTGATTAGCATACCTTGTGCTTGCATGCGTGCATCATTCATTTGTCTTGCATGCACCGGGCTCGGTGTATCATTCAAACTGCATTGTATTTCAATACCTATTTGAATACATGTATCAAATGTCGCATTCATATGCCATTCTAGATAGCCGAGCCTATTCTAGTTGCATTTTTGCATGTGTTGCATTAGGCATCTTAACATAGCTAAGATCATGCATGATTTCTAACTGGCTTCTATTTTTGCTCGGAGTACACTGTGAGTGTTTACGCTTTAGCATCCTTGCATGTGTGTGAGTGACTGCCATGATAGCATGCTTGCCATAAGGTTATGTGCTTTTGTGTTTAAATACATGAATGGTAGTGGATGAAGGTTTGATTGCCTGAATTGGAACAAATCGATGATTGTGAGTTTTAAGCCCACTTAAAGTGACAAAATCATGTTTTTCTAAGTCCACTTGATGGTGGCAAATCCGCGTCTTAGCCTACTTGAGGGTAGCATCTTTCAAACCATTTTCGAAAAAAAATATATGAGATGTTTTGTTCCAATTCTTGCAATTGAGTCTATACTTAGTTAATAAACTGGAAAAAGAACATATGTATTTTCAAAATAACATATCATGTTTAGTAGAGGCCGATCTTTGATCGGGCAAGCGTGAATGCTCATTTCAGGACCTTCCCCTCTCGTACCCAAATTCCCGAGTCGAGGCAACTTTGGTGATGACGGACACGTGGCCTTAGGCACGAGTCAGGATTTCCTAAATTTTTCAAAATAAAATATTTAGGTGGCGACTCTAAAATCTGGCAAAGCAGTCCATGTTTGGCACTTTTTGATTCAAAATTGATTTTTCGAAACCAATTGCCGGATTTGGACTCTTTGGTGGTTTATCAGTCTTATATTGCACTTTGTGAGATTAGATTCAGAACCGTGACAAGAGTCCGAACTGTAGTAGCTATGAACCCAATTCGCGCACTCTCCGAAAGGGGGGCGTGCGGAATGAGTTTCGGGCTGTCTACAGTTTTTGGCGACTCTGCTGGGGATTTAGAGAACTTGACTCGAATTCATGATATGTTGTTTTGTCTATGCTTATGTGTTTCTTTGCATCGCATTTGCATTGGTGCGCCTAGGACACCGTGTTTGTCATCTGCTATTCCTGGACGGTTTGCTAGAGGCTTGCTTAGAAAAGCGTGCCATAAGGCTGACCGGTTACGGGCTCTGCCACGATGGGAACACAAACCTCGATTTTTGCCGAGGCACCCTTTTTGACCATTCAACCGAGTTGCATATCGAAAGGCATAAAGACCATTCCAAACTAGGACATGTTGCTTACCCAAATATAGGTTGTTTGAAATCGCATGCATGTGTGACGAAACCCTAGCTCCTGACAAAATAGGCTAGGGAAACCTTACCCCACCATAGGGGTGTTTTGGCTCTCGCTTGCTTGATATGTGCTGTTAGGGTGTGTCTCTACAGGATGCATGTATCAGTTGCAAGTCTGAGTATTGGCCTAAGGGTATCAGTTTACCGGCAGAATTTTGGGCAGAAGTCAGTAGAGAGCACAATCATTCAGTTATGCTCATATCTATTCTGGTGAAATTAGGCTGAGATGCTGTCTGTTTTCTCTTTTGCAGGGTAGTCTTAGAACCATAGCTTCAGAAGGCTCCAATATCCATCGGGTACTCTGGACTTGTATCGATAGACTTTGTTAAGTCGAAATTGTTTAGAAGCAACCTGTGTTTACCTTCCCTTCTACCGGTTACAAGACGAATGGGGTTCAGGCAGAATTCACCAGTACAGTTTCTACAGCAGTCACACCTCAGTTCACCCGGGTCTAGTCTGGTCGGGGAACAGTTGTCTGCATTCAGCTCAGCACGAGATCAATCATCCATTCCCTTGGCTCAGTATCCCCCAGCTAGTGCGGAAGAACGGATGCGGTACCTACAACAAAGAATCACGGCACTACAGTAGGATGTGGTCCGTCAGGCTGAAGTCACGGCTCATCAGGCCAAAGTGATAGCCCAGCTGCAACAACAATAGCCACAGCCGGCTGTGGCTTCTGCGTCTCATGTACCTCCCACGGGTAACCTGACACTCGGAGCCACTGCTCATGCTGCTAATGTCCAAGAAACCTAGGGAATCCGGTGGAGCCAATCCCAGAACAGACCTCTAAAGCTCATGTCTATTAAACTGAAGCTCCATTTGAATTTGAGGTTGACCCAACTGCACTTAAGGTCAATAAACTGGAGAAGTTATTCAAACGAGCACAAAGAGTGAACTTCATCCCAGATTTAGAGTACGGGTATACTGAATCTGCAGTTACCTTCCTGGAGCGGTTGGTTCAAAATGCCACATATCGACTGCTTCAATGGCTCTGGAGACCCAATGGTGCACCTCCATCTGTTTTCTGATATCCTAAGGCTAATGGATTTGACCTCAGCTCAGAAGTTGTCTCTCTTCAACCGAACCATGTCTGGGATAGCCGCAATCTGGTATGCGAAATTGGAGAACTTTGTGAAACAGAACTGGGAAGAGATGGTTGGGGCCTTCATTGCTTAATACTCCTACAACACATAGATCGAGGTCACAACTTGTGATCTCGAAGTCACCCACCAAGAGCCAAATGAGGATTTTTCAGATTTGGTGACGAGATGGAGAGCAAAAGCCTCGATAGTGACTACAAGGCCTTCCGACAAAGATCAGATCAGGATGATTGTTCGGAATCTGCATGGCAAGTTGCTGCAAAAAATGATCGTTCTACCTCTGTTCACCTTTCCAGCCCTTCATGAAATGGGGGTTCAAATCGAGGATACCATCAGACAAGGGGTCTTTGCGGAAGATAATGAGCCTTTGAAAAAGAATGTTGCTCGCAATTCCAATGCTACTACTGATGGTAGCACAGCTGTGAAATGCTCAGAAGTAGACACTATCACCATTTCCCTCGGTGGCCAAAAACCAACCACTTCAAATCGGCCCCAAGCCCGAAAGTTCAATCCTCCTTACATGAGTCTTTCTCAAGCTTTGAAAAAGCTGCTAAAAGAAGGGCACCTAGAGCTCCTAGAACCTCAACCCCTTCCAAATCCTCTTCCACCAAGATATGACCCAGCTAAATACTGTGCCTATCATCAACAGTACGGTCATGATACGAGTCGTTGCATCCGCCTCTGTCATAAGATTCAGGATCTTATTGATGAAGGGATCTTAGCTCCACCAAAAGGACCTCGGGCTAGTACTGACCCGTCACCTCTACATCTCAATCTAATCCATACACTGCCATTCACCTTTTACCCCAGTGCACACATCACCCCAACCCATCTACCGAAGCTTGAGGTGTTCATTCCAGAAAACACGGAATTGTGCATGATGGGTGCACCTAAACCCCAATCATCCCAAGCCCGTGAACCCACTACTTCGGAGCTGATGAGAATGATTGAAGATATTCAGAGAACTGTGGCAGATCTGGCCTTTGGGACATTGGCTCTGTCATCGACCACATCACATGCCAGGAATTTCACGCCAAAAGGTTCTCCAGTCTTAGGGCAAGCTGCAATTGAAAATGGCCAACCTGAAGCCATCTCGGATTTGGGTGGTGGAATTTCGACAACAACTGGGCTTCACTCTGATATAGCGACCCAATCCCTTGGCAAAGTGGAGGCCAGTGATAAGAACAAGGTGGGGACGGGCATTGGTCCCTATAAACATCTTCAATGGGCTGTTGAGGCTTTGAAAGCCGAAGGGTTGAGCAAATAGCAAGTGCTCGCAGTTGTTGCAAAGACTGTGGATGACACTTTTGCCACTCAGAATGGGGGTAGTTTGAATCAAGGGGCAAGCCGGGAGAAGGGCCGTCGTACCAGAAACATTCCTTTCAGGTCTAATCCTGCACTCGGAAAAGATCAGCAAACCCAGTTAGCGCCTACCAATCCCTTTGCTGGTGCATCCAGTAAAACTCCACAAACCTCGAAGTACCCACCCTGAGGCCAGAGGGTCTTAAATCCCCTCTACATGACTTTGTTCGAAGCTTTCCAAATCCTTGTAGGACAAGGCCATCTCAAACCCTTGGATCCGCGGCCATTACCAAATAACCTCCCTCTCTCGCATGATTCGGCCAAGTACCGTGCCTTCCATCAACAAGCAGGCCATGACACTAACATGTGCTTTCGTTTTCGCCACGAAATATAAGATCTGATTGACAACGAGGTCATCGTCGCACCAGGTCCTACAAAGTCTATCGGCATTGGACCAATGAACTTAGGGGATAATGTGATTATGTGATCGGGGGATGAACCACCTACGGACAACACTCATTTTACTCCAGATGTGGGGGATGCAATTGATGTTTATTGTGCTTTCTAACTTGGGTATTGTGTCAGCCTTGTTGTGTTATATAGAGTTAGTCATTTTGTGCTGAGTCAATCGAGTCTGTCTTGTTGTATCGAGTCAATCCTGTTGCATTGTTGTCAGGTGATTTCGAGGGTGTTACCTCGGACATCACTATCTTGTTTTGTGTTTGTCTTTTACGCTCTTTCTGTTGAGTCTGTTTCTGCCTTGAAGCCAGTTGTGCCAGAAGATTTGAATGAAACGACAGTGCTTTTCACCTACCTTTTCTGTGCCTTGAAATCATTGCATTGACCTAAGTTTTTCAAAACTTTTCTAACATTGTGATGAAAACAAAGAGGGAGAAATTCCTCGAAATTTGCAAAAATTTGATCAACTGAGAAAAAGAGAGGCGTGCTAAGCCCTTAATGAATAAGATCATGTTTGTTAATGTGAGTACTGAGAAGGATCCTAGCGTGATCTAGATTGGTTCTACATTGTCTTCGACGCGAGTGCTTAGTTGCTTTCCTAAAAGATTTCAAAAAAAGTTTTGTGTGGTTCTGTGAAGACCTGTGTGGAATCGCTCTTGAGATTGTGCAACATAGGATCACTCTTAGCCTCGAGACTCGTCCTCTTTTGCTTTCAAACCTTGAACTTGGATTCAGAATGTTCAACGGTCAACCACAATGCAAGGCTTGTATGGCCAGATTTGAAGTAGCCCATGAACTAAGGGCAAAAAGGTCAGATTTGCTTGAAGATTCAAAAGATGGATCATTCTGTGAACCAATGAAGACCGGCAATAATGCCAAATCCCAAAATGGAGAAAAGAAGAAAGTTTTGTTGAAGGACAATCGAGTTCCTATCCACAACACTAGGGGCAATTCAGACTTGGTTGGATGGACTCCTATATCATCAGCAAACAGCATCCATTCTCCTGGATTCAGGTGGCTTCGAGATCTTAACACCGACCATTCAACATGGACAAAGCTACACTTTTACCCTTAAGAGGCTCGCTGGGCTGAAAACCCGGAAGGGCGACCCCGGCAAAAGTTAGAGCAAATGAGAAAGACAAAAATGAAGAAAACGAAAAGAAGAAAAGATGAAAAGAAATAAAAAGCAAAAATGAAAAGAAAAAGAACATAAATGAAATGAAAAGAAAAGAAAAACATAGCTCGCAAGGTTGAAAACCCGGAAGAGCTGAAAACCCGGAAGGGCGGTCTTGGCAAAAGTTAGAGAATACCCGAGTGTACCTTAACCCCGAACTACGTAAGGCTTGATTCCCATCTTTGGGATACGTAGGAAACTTCATTCTGAAGTCCAGCCATAAGAACTTCAAATTCAATTGTCCTATCTATGAGATTGAATGGGTCATCTTCATCTTCGCTGTATCTGAGTGTTCGGTGGTGATTGTCACTATGAGAACTGGTTACAGTGTGTTGCGGTGCTATTCAAACAAGGGGCAACTTTCCGTTGCCATACAGTGTGCTGTGGTGTTATTCAAATAAGGGGCAACTTTCCATTGTCGTGCGATGTCATTTAGACAAAGGGAAATTTTCCATTGTTTTGGATCTGAGGTTGTGCATCTCAAGGGTAAATTCCATGTTGGTCAAGCAGTATCCATTTGCAAAAATAGTTTTGAGAATTTTTAATGAGGTTGACTAATTTTCTCGAAAATCATTCCATTTTTCCAAAACTGGACCATTTCTTGAACCCAAAAAAGGAAAATTTTCAGTGCTCATTGCCTGACTTGCATGATTTCAAATCAGAAAATCAAACAAGCATGTTAATCAAACTCTCTTTTTGGTCAAAATTGTTTTAGTGGAAGCCAAAAACAAAGAATGGTCAAAATGATAAACTAGGAGCACAGTTGAGTTAGGTTTTCTGTCTTTCCCCATTGTCAATGTACTTGCCAGAAAGGGCACCGCATTTTCCAAAAAAAGGCACCATTCATGCTAGAAAGGGCACAACTGAAGCTAACAGCAAAAGGCCGAAAGCTCTCTTATCCTCCAAGCAGCGAGGTATCACGCTAAGTGCGAAGCACGAACTGGAATAGAGCAGGATATTCCACTCCCTCATCTGGACAGATTTGATCACATCCAAACTGGCCAAGGGCATCATCAATCGATGTCAATTGTAGATCTGCTGTGCATCTGGTCGCACCGTAACCCCATTGTGGGAAAGCTCATTGTTGTGAGCAGAAGAATGAGAATCTGGTAGAATACCAGGGGCAAGAGCCCACAACTTCCTGCTTATCCACCAACCACACCCAGGGTAGGGATAAAAAAAATAAGAGAGATCGAAGAATAAAGAGATGTGCGTTGAGGGAAAAAGTGAGAAAAGGGCTTTCTCAAAAAACTAGAGATTGAGTGCCAGAGTGATGTGAGAATCACAAATAAGAAAGGGTGGGAAACAATACCCAGAGAAACAAGCTCCATGTGAACCGAGAGGTCTCTTGCCTTTGTAACACGTCTGAGTGTTGTGTGTGCGTTTTTGTTTGTCTCGATTCTTGTCTTGAGTCGTTTCGAGTGTCAATAGATGTGTTTAGGTTGTTTTACCTTTGTATCTCTTTGTTGAATCATTTTGACTATGGTCAGTTGTAGGCTCAATACTGGGTCGAGAACTCATTTCAATTTCAAAAAAATCGTTTTATGCTCAGAGTGCCGTGCCATTCTCCACATATGTGCAAAACAGGATTTGTTCTTTCATAAAAATACTGGGTTCAACCCAGGTCATATGAGAACAGTAGAACAAGGACCTATCTAAAGCTACATAGGTTCCGGACTGCAAAGCAAGAGAAAAGAGGGAAAATTTGGAGCATTTGAGTGTGTTTCAACTTCAGAAAATTCTGTGATTGCACTCCGGATGTACTTCTTCAGGCCTTGTCAATGCTCCGAAGTATGAGTGTGACTCTACCTCAAGCTCAAGATCAAGCCTGCTTCAAGCCAGAATGGTGATCAGAAGTGCTCTCCCTGAGTACCATTCCCTGCCAAAGGCATCTTCGCTGTGTTTGCAATGAGTTCCTAGGAGACCAACTGCGACAGTGGAAACTAGAGTTCGAATGGCTGATGCCTAGAACGCAAAGGTTTGGAATTTTTGAGACTAAAGTCTGGTTCAAATACCCAAGGGTGTGTCCCCGGCTTGAAATCTGTATGGCAGCCCCATAGGTTGAGACAGCATGCGTGCGCCTCAATTCTGGATACTGAACCAACCTAGTCTGTCACCCTGTTGGAGAATAGGGAAAGCTGCGACCATAGCCAGGGAGAAAAATAGTACCTATGGTTAGAAAACACAAGATGCGAAAAAAGGAAGATCCCCAGCAGCATGAGGTAAGTCATTGCCAATTTCCCCTACAAGGTACCTTCACTTCCTAACTACTACATCATCTAGTATGTCTATTGCATTGCATATAGCATCTATCACATGCATCCTTTCCATGTTAAGCTTAGTCTGGCATGTACCCATCCATTTCCTTCATTGAAGCATGGTTCTGTTATAATGTGTACGCGTTTATTCCACTAAGAGAATTGTGGTCTGAGGGTGTCGGCACCTTTTCCGTGTTAGACGCGGTCCGTTTTGTGTCCATGCCTTTTCCAGGCAAGATGTGGTTTGGCCGCGTTCCTTATTCACTGCATCTGTTGCATCATTTGCATTGTAGTTTGTTTTCTTGTATTTAACATGTAGGATCACGATCTTTCCACAGCAGGTCATTCCTCACTCATATCATCCCACCCCATTACTTGTATTTTGTGGTCTCTCTGCGAAACACATAGTTTTGCATGTGCTCGCACCCCTTTCACATTGAAACACGGTTCTGATATGTGTAAGCGTCCATGCTGCGTTGAGGCCAGTATTGAGGATGTAGGCACCTAGCTTGTGTTAGGCGTCATTCGGCTCATTCCCACTTCTTTTTTGTGTCAAACGTAGTTTGATTTTGCATCTCCATCCCATTTATGATATATGTGTGGTTTTGCACTACTTGTGGTTTGATTAATTCAATTGCATTGTATATCATTTGCATTGTTTTGTTGCATTCTGTATTTTGTTTGTTTGTCCAAGTTTTCGGCCTTTTCAAAAATGGGTCGTCACTGGACTTTGACATTCACTCACATCATTTCATGACTCTGAGCTCTGTCAAAGAGGGGCAACTATAGACACCTTGTTTTTGACCGCCCTTAAGACTTGGGCGCCGCTGATTGTTTACTTGGTGGTGAAAGTTGTGCAGTGCAAGGGTTCGATTTCTTCGGCCAGAAGAGAATCAAATCCCAACTTCATATCTCTTTTGGACTAAAATGATCTTGATAAAAATATTTTAGACCTTGAAATCCATCCTTTCAAAACACTTTTGAAAAAAAGGTTCTACGATGTTCCGATACTCGCATTTTGTTAAATGTCGCGTTTTTGGGTAAACCGAGCAAGGACAAAGTGGAAATGAATGAAAGAGAGGTGAAATATCTAAAAAATCTTTGAAAACACCTTATTTAGGGGTTTGAAGTTAAAGAAAAGAGGCGAGGAGGGAAGAAACCAAGTTGGGGGAGAAAATGGGCATGAACCGTTAAGACAAAGTCGAGCAGCGCTCGCTGAATCGGGCCTATTCATTTGCACACTTAGGTTTTAGCTATGAGGCCACCAATGTTGGAAAGAAGACTTCCGGGGTTTCGTTTTTCACTCAAGAATCTCTTGAAGCTGAGTCCAGATGAAGAAGATATGGTTGGTTGAAGTTAGGCATCAATCCGGTTGGACCGAAACTGAGCAGTCTTCACTAAAAGAGGGATATCTCTTAGCACACTTGGAATTTTGATGTGAGGCTGCCACCGTTGGAAAAAACACTTCCGGGGCTTTAGTTTAGGCTCAAGAATGACCTGAAAAGGAGTCCAGATGAAAGAGTTAGGCTTGTTTCAAGTCGGGGACCAGGACTGATTTTTACTGCCGGCCTCTATGGGACTGTGCTGGCCATGAATGGCCAATGCCAGCCCTATACCATCCAAAAGTGACCCCTGCTGGGCAACAACGGTAAGGTGTCGGCCAACAGTGGTACAGTGCCGGCCACAGATGGCAGAAAGCAGCTTTGGACAGATATTTTGTTCCAGCTTGCTCCAACTGTCTCTCTTGAGACATTTTCGACCAAATGCTCGATTTTTTCTATATAATGAAGCCTTATATCTCATATTCAAGGAGGTGTGAACATTGGAAAACAATTTGGCAAAAGATTTGGGAGCCTTTCTCTCTAGAAACTCTCTCTAGATTTCACTCTCTCTAAGGATTTTGTACTTGAAGCTTGCATACAATCTTCTTCAACCTATCAACCCTTAACAAGAGTTATTGATCATTGGGCTGAGGTTTCTAGAAGGTCTTCTTGGAGCTCATTAAGGAGGTTTTGACTTGGTTTTGTTCCTCAAAGTGTGCTTTCCTCCAAGAGGTAAAACTTTCACCCTTTAAGCTTGTCTTTCACACTTGCTTCACCATCCTTTTTCCATTGTTTTGGACTATTTTGGGGTTGGTTTTGAACTATAAAAAACTCTGATTTTAAGGTTCTAAAATGGTGGTTTAAGCCTTGTTTGGCTAGGGGGTTGTCTCTCCCTTTTGCTCCTTGGCTTGTAAAGCCTTTTGAGCTATTTTTTAAGGCCTTTCAAAACAACTTTTCGTGGCCTTTTAACCACTGAAATTCAGAGAATTTTCAATGGTAAAAACCCTATTTTGAGGTCCTAAATAGGTGGGGGTGGTCCCCTCTCCTCTTGTCTTGTTTGCTTGTGTTGTTGGCCCACCAAATGAGCATGTGTTTCCCTCTTTTTGTGGCTTAGTTTGAGCATGTTTTTGTGACTTTTGGGACCTACCATAACTCTGTTTTTGGTCAGCTTGGTCACCTCTTCCATGCTTCTTGCACTTGTAGTGCAATCTTGCTCACTAGCCTTGTTAGCCTTACAAAGTAGCATGCTCTTGTGGCTTGAATTAGCTTAGTTCAAGCATGTTTTTGGGGTTATTTTGGCATGTTATAACTCTGATTTTGATTGGTGGACTCACCTTTTGCATGCTTTATACACGTGCAATGTAATCCTTGCTAGCTAGCCTTGCATGCTTGTCTCTTTAGCCTATTATTCTAGCTCATTTTGCCTATACTTCAACATGCTTTTGTTCATATTTTGGCATGCTTTAGCTCTTTTTTGAGCCTTCTTGGTCGTATGATGCTTGTTATGCATGCTTGTAGTGCAATAACCTTGACTAGTTTTGAGTTTTGAGATATCTTGCATGCTTGGCTTGAGGTATTTGCATGTCTTGGCATCATTTGGTATTTTATTTCAGAGAATATAGTGTTGTCACACTTCCATGTTTTTCACTCTTTAAGTGCTCTTGAGAGTTGCACCTTTATGCCTTGTTTGTGAGCTATTGCATGAGCATCATTTTCTTGCCTTTCAAGCCATTATCTTAGCACATTTTGGCCACTGTTTTGGCATGCATGAGGTCTGTTTAGGGCTGGTTTAGTCCATTGAGCATTGTATTGCATGGTTCTAGTGTTGTGTTCTTCACTAGTTTTAATGTTTAAGCCTACTAGCATGTTGTGCATGAGTGTTTGCATGTTAGAGTCTTACATTTCATGCCAAGATTAGCATGTTGTTTGCATGCCATGTTGCTTGCTTTGCATTGTGTTCAATCGGATGTTGTGTTGAACACAAGGTGGATTAGTTCATTTCATATTTGAAGTGATGAAGTGAGCCAATCTTCCTTTGTCTCTGTTGCCTTTGATCATCCATGAGGAGGTAATGGATTTAGAGTCTTGTTTGCATTGCATTTATTGAATTTGTGCAAGTTGGATATTTGGCCATCATGCATTGAGATGCTTGATTGATGGTCTAGGATCCAATGGTGCCTCTCCCTTGATGTTTTGAGGTGATATGGGGTGGCATAGCACACACATACCCTAGGGAGACTCCTTTTCCTCTGTTTTGTGCTCTGTTGCAGAATGATGTCATAGCACACCAGTGGCTGACAGTGCCACATTGATGGCCGGCACCCTTCCTTTGTTGGCCGGCAGTGCCCACTCTTGGCCGGTAGGTGGCCGGCAGACACCTATCATGTTTGGCAGGCCACTAGTGCATTCCCCAGCATGGTTTTGGTAAGATTCAGCAGCAAGCTCACAAGGACACCCTGCAAATAGAGCCTCAAGAGAGCAACCAGAGAGTTCTTCAGGGCGAAAATCGAGCATGCATCTTCTGCTTCTTCAAACAGAGCCGAGGCAGCAGAGTTTTAAAGCTTTACTTGTTAGCTAGCATCAATTTGTAATTTGATTAGTTAATTCGTTAAGTAATTAAGTGTTGTAATAATTAGTTGTTGCTAGTTATTCGTTTTGGTTGTGTAATAATTAGTCTAATTAGATAATTAGATTAGTTAGTTTAGCTTAGCCTAGATAGGCTTAGCGTATTCATTTGGACCCTCTGTCGAGAGGGCAAATGTTGTAATAAGTGTACATGTGCATGTGTGTGTGAATGTCTTCCAACCCCACGTCTTTCTCCCTTTTACTTATCTACTTTTGATGGTTAGTTTAGGGCATATTTTGATTAGCATACCTTATGATTGCATGCGTTCATCATTCTTTTGTCTTGCATGCACCGGGCTCGGCGCATCATTCAAACTGCATTGTATTTCAATACCTATTTAAATACATGTATCAAATGTTGCATTCATATGCCATTCTAGATAGCCGAACCTATTTTAGTTGCATTTTTGCATGTGTTGCATTAGGCATCTTAACATAACTAGGATCATGCGTGATTTCTAACTAGCTTCTGTTTTGGCTCGGAGTATACTGTGAGTGTTTACGCTTTAGCATCCTTGCATGTGTGTGAGTGATTGCCATGGTAGCATGCTTGCCATGAGGCTATGTGCTTATGTGTTTAAATGCATGAATGCCTGTGGATGAAGGTTTGCTTGCCTGAATTGGAACAAATCGATGATTGTGAGTTTTAAGCCCACTTGAAGTGGCAAGATCATGTTTTTTTAAGCTCACTTGAGGGTGGCAAATCCGCGTCTTAGCCTACTTGAGGGTAGCATCTTTCGAACCATTTTTGAAAAACAAACATGAGATGCTTTGTTCCAATTCTTGAGATTGAGTCTATACTTGTATGCTGTGCGCCTCACATAGTAAGGTTAGCTAATAAATTGGAAAAAGAACACATGTGTTTTCAAAATAACGTATCGTGTTTTGTAGATGCCGATCTTTGATCAGGCTAGCGGGGATGCTCATTTCAAGGCCTTCCCCTCTCGTACCCAAGTTCTCGAGCCGAGATAACTTTGGTGATGACGGACACATGGCCTTAGGCACGAGTCAGGGTTACCTAAATTTCCCAAAATAAAATATTTAGGTGGCGACTCTGAAATCTGGCAAAGCATTCCATGTTTGGCACTTTTTGATTCAAAATTGATTTTTCAAAACCAATTGCCGGAGTTGGACTATTTGGTGATTTATCAGTCTTACATTGCACTTTGTGAGATTAGATTCAGAACCGTGACAGGAGTCCAAACTGTAGTAGCTATGAACCCAATTCACGCCCTCGCACGCGGAGCGAGTTCAGGGCGGTCTACACTACCGATGCCTGATTAACTTAATGTTTTGTAGGTGTGTGCTACTCAAAATACACCAAAAAGTTAAGAGGCAGTGTGATAACCTCACCACGTAATATACTTATATTTATTTCAATTTTGAATTGTAATTATGTGCTTCGTGTTTAATTTGTATGCATCTGTCTAATTTGTGAATTATATGTTATGATTTCTGCTTTGAATTTGAAATTGAAAGCCTTAATGACTTCAGAAATAGAAATTGATGAGTTTAATTAGGATGTCATAATTTTTAGAGTCTATTGGAAAGTTTGATTAAAAATTGACTCGGTTTAGTAAAATTAAGTTTGATTAATTAATCTTAAGTCCTAATCAATAAGTTTAATCCTTAATTAGCATTCTAGGCTAATCAACATGAATATAAGAGTTATGAGAAGAGAATTGGCCTATTTTTGAGCTCAAAATCTGCTGGAATAGTTTTAGAGCAAGAGTGAGTTCATTTGAGATAGAGAGAGAGAGAGAGAGAGAGAGAGAGAGAGAGAGAGAGAGAGATTATTATTATTATTATTATTATTATTATTATTATTATTATTATTATTATTATTATTATTATTATTATTATTATTATTATTATTATTATTATTATTATTATTATTATTATTATTATTATTATTATTATTATTATTATTATTATTATTATTATTATTATTATTATTATTATTATTATTATTATTATTATTATTATTATTATTATTATTATTATTATTATTATTATTATTATTATTATTATTATTATTATTATTATTATTATTATTATTATTATTATTATTATTATTATTATTATTATTATTATTATTATTATTATTATTATTATTATTATTATTATTATTATTATTATTATTATTATTATTATTATTATTATTATTATTATTATTATTATTATTATTATTATTATTATTATTATTATTATTATTATTATTATTATTATTATTATTATTATTATTATTATTATTATTATTATTATTATTATTATTATTATTATTATTATTATTATTATTATTATTATTATTATTATTATTATTATTATTATTATTATTATTATTATTATTATTATTATTATTATTATTATTATTATTATTATTATTATTATTATTATTATTATTATTATTATTATTATTATTATTATTATTATTATTATTATTATTATTATTATTATTATTATTATTATTATTATTATTATTATTATTATTATTATTATTATTATTATTATTATTATTATTATTATTATTATTATTATTATTATTATTATTATTATTATTATTATTATTATTATTATTATTATTATTATTATTATTATTATTATTATTATTATTATTATTATTATTATTATTATTATTATTATTATTATTATTATTATTATTATTATTATTATTATTATTATTATTATTATTATTATTATTATTATTATTATTATTATTATTATTATTATTATTATTATTATTATTATTATTATTATTATTATTATTATTATTATTATTATTATTATTATTATTATTATTATTATTATTATTATTATTATTATTATTATTATTATTATTATTATTATTATTATTATTATTATTATTATTATTATTATTATTATTATTATTATTATTATTATTATTATTATTATTATTATTATTATTATTATTATTATTATTATTATTATTATTATTATTATTATTATTATTATTATTATTATTATTATTATTATTATTATTATTATTATTATTATTATTATTATTATTATTATTATTATTATTATTATTATTATTATTATTATTATTATTATTATTATTATTATTATTATTATTATTATTATTATTATTATTATTATTATTATTATTATTATTATTATTATTATTATTATTATTATTATTATTATTATTATTATTATTATTATTATTATTATTATTATTATTATTATTATTATTATTATTATTATTATTATTATTATTATTATTATTATTATTATTATTATTATTATTATTATTATTATTATTATTATTATTATTATTATTATTATTATTATTATTATTATTATTATTATTATTATTATTATTATTATTATTATTATTATTATTATTATTATTATTATTATTATTATTATTATTATTATTATTATTATTATTATTATTATTATTATTATTATTATTATTATTATTATTATTATTATTATTATTTGCTTTCGCTTTTGGCCCCATATTCTTAATTACGTTTTGAATATCTGTTTGAGGATGTAGGTAATCTCATGATTACTGACCGATTATGATCCAAACCTCTAGGGGCGAGTTCGAGTCATGACAAGTTGGATCATCAGAATGAGCCCAATATCACAATTGTATTTAGTTTTTTTAATTTTATTTTATTTTTACATTTATTGGATTCGTTAATTGCTTTTCATTGCAAGATGAAATATATTGATTTATTGGATTAATTAATCATTGAACTGTTGAAATTAAGCTATTTTTATGTATAGGCACAAACTATACTTCGCATGTGTAGTCCTCGTGATTAAGCCCATACCACCGAAAATGATGTCATTTACCTTGAAAAACAATTCCGATGAGGTTACCGGCAGGTGTATGCTGAAAAACTGATTTGATTCTGGGGAAATTTGAGATACTTTGGGCAGTAATTCAATTCCAAAATCTTAGGGTTCAATTTGGGCAATGATTCGATCTTGATTACGATTTTAACAGTTAGTGGAAAATCAAGGGGTAGTTTCCCAATTTAATAGATTTGAGTTTGAATTTGAATTCTTACCTTAGTAATCAATTGAAAATGATTGCCTTTACAAAAATTTACATAAAAAAATCCCCAAGAAAATATATGATCAAAGAATAACTTAAAAAAAAAAAATTTCCAACTTAAGTAAAGCCTTGGAGATTATGTAATGTGTTTGATAAGTTATAGACTTTGGGGGAATTTCAAATCTTATAGAAAAATGGTAGATAACGAAGTGGGGACCAAGTCTTCCATTTTGAATGAAATTTCAATCCCTCTAAAAGATATTTGACTAGAAGACAATTGTTTGATTAGACACTTGGAATAAAATCCAATGGTCCTAGGGAGAAAAAAAAAATCCAATTAGAATTTTGAACATTATGGAAAGTTTTTGATTAGATGAAAAACTTTAAATTATTGACTTTAGAGGGAGTTTTGGTTAGACAAGGAGGTGATGACCAAATCTTTCACTTTGAAATAAAATTTTGAATTTATTTATAAAGCATTTGACTAGAAGATAATTGTTTGATCGATTTCTTGGAATAAAATCCAAAATTCTTTGAAAAATTTTGAAATAAAATTTGAGTATAATTCAAAAATTAGAGTAAATATTTTAATTAAATAAAAATCCTTGGGTTGCTGACTTTGGAGGAGCCTGGATTTTATTAGAAAAATGGTAGGTAAGGTAGTATCGACCAAGTCTACCATTTTGAATAAAATTTTTGATTCTTCTATGAGATATTTATTTGAGGGCTGATTATCTGATTGCGTACTTGGAATAAAATTTGAGCTCCTCAAAAAATTAAAAAAAAAAACAAAAATTGGGGAAAAGCCTTATTTTGAAAAAAGAAATTGAAGTTGTGATTTGATCATATGCTTGGGGCATTCTTCTTTGGTTAAGCAATAAATAATGGAAATACAATTGTTTGGATTGATCACTCTAATAGTGATTTTAAAATTCCCTAAAATTCTTGGTTGGAAAACCACAACCTAAATGATGGTAATGATGATTTGAGTATCCATGGTAAGTCTTGATCAGAATTTGACTTGGTCCATTTACTTATCCACAGGATATTTTGCAACCATTGCTCCTGAAACAGAAGTTTTCCAAGCTTAGTGGGCCAGACTGCGACGTTTGTCCCATACTCAAGATATGATTTATGGAAAGCCTCTGTTAGTCTCACTTAAGCCACCAACAAGAAAAATTCGCAAGCCGAAGTTGAAGCTCGCTTGAACAGTTCATCCGAATTCAGAATTAGTGGATACAAAATAGGCCAGCTTGCATTTGTCAGCTCCTCCTAGCCTAGAGCACTTCAAGTTTCCAAGTCCAGAACAAGAAATCTCAATGGCCTAAGCCCAAGACTTGACATATTTGATCTGTGCACTTAAAAGGTATGTGGACACTATTTGTGACCGTGGACGCCCAGACCTAAACTTTGAACTAGTTGCAAGCTCAAGCAGCTGCACCACTGCCACCACCATTGGAGCTGCAACGAGTTCCGAGGGAGGAAGTGCTAGTTGTACTCATTCCATCCTTGGATCAACCAAAGGATGAGCTCAAGGTTGAACTACCAAACCTCAACATCAATGCTGACAGAATAGTCAAAGCAATAAAGAAGACTAAAGGTCCTGACTGCATTCTGGACCTAGATGCTGGTTTAGGTGAAGTGACCATTTATCTTCCTAAGAAGTTCAACTGCCATACATAGACAAATTTGATGGTTTGGGAGACCCCATGGTGCATGTCCGACATTTTGCCAACATTCTGAGGCCTGTGGGACTCACATGCCAACAAACCTTGTCTGGGATGGTAGCCAACTGGTACGCCAAGCTTGATAACAATATCAAATGGAAGTGGGATGAACTGGCTGAGGCATTTGTCACCTAGTACTCCTACAACACTTAGCTAGAGGTAACTATAAGGAAATTTGAACCCAGTAAACAAGAACAAAATGAGAACTTTAGTGATTTTGCTACAAGATGGAGAGCTAAGGCAGCCAGAATGACCAATAGGCCTGACAAGAAGGACCAAGTAAGGACCATTGCGAAGAACCTGTAACTGCCTCTGCTAAGCATCATGTTGCTTTTACCACTATTTAGTTTTCGAGAAATGTTTGACATCGAAAATCAAATTCAAGATAGGATCAACCAAGGCTTAATCAAGGTGGAAGCCACAACACAACCTCAAAAGAAGCCCTTCACTAGAAATGCCACATCATCTAATACCAAACCCACTGAAATCCATGCCATACGGACCCAAGCTATATCTGAGCCTTTGCCTGGAACTACCCAATCCACCTGCACCTAAAGAACCTTCTACCAATCTTGGATCCCCTACCCAATAGTTATGACCCTGCTAAGTATTGCGTCTTCCACAAACAAGCTAGCCATGAAACTGACTATTATGTCTCAGTTCGCCATGAGATCCAAGACCTTATTGAGAACAAGTCATAACTCCACTACAAAATCCAAACGTCACTATTAATCCTTTGCCTGAGCATAACAAAATCATCCCTTCGCCACCTCATGTCAATGCCATATAAGCCACCCTGACATCTTTTAACTGTAGCTAATACATCGTGTCAGCCAGTCTACCTAAACTAGTGGTGCTTGTACCTAAGGAAGTGGAGGTGGATATTAGCCAGAAAGCACTATAAGTGCATAAGCCTGACCCGACAGTGACTTTCCTCGCATAGACGGAACCATTAGAGATGACGGAAGCATTAGTCATGACGGAAGAAAAGTTGAACCAACCGGGGCTACCCAAGAAAGGTGAAGGATTCACTGAAGTTGTATTGTTGGATTTTGTGTTTGGAAGAATATAATCGTTAGAAAAGGTACTGACAATCTCTGCAACAAGAGAGTAAAGTCTCCTCAGGGAGTCATATGATCCTAGTAAGTACATTATGCCTGTTAGTGAGACCAAACCAGACATAGTATTCCCTTAATCCATGGAAGTCGATTTCTTGGACGTGGAATCCATCAAAGAAGATCTTCTAGGCCACCCCGATGACTTTGACAGATCCCAACTAGTGGAGAACCAAGGATGGGGAAGCGAGTTTGAGGAAGAGGAGGATAGTGACAAAGAGAGGAAAGGAAAAGACGAAAAACAAGAAGAATAAACCAAAACTTATCCATATGACTACTTAGAATAGAGGATTAGGAGATAATTGACATCTGAGAGTCCATTTGGATTGTTTAGAAGAGGAAATTGTCAACCCTTGACTGCTATAATGAAAGGGAAATGCTAGAATGGACAGACGTTGGGCAACCTGAAGTCCATTATACTTCGAAGTTCACTACCATGAGACGCTATAGGAAGTACATGGAGAAAGAAGACCACACAAAGGTGGATGAGGACTAGTTCATAGGGACCTTGTTCAAAGAAAATGAGTAAAAGAGAGGTAAATAGGCAAAACAAATTTACCTGGGCTGTCTCTGAAGCTGACTTAAGTACTGAGATTAACCACTGTGGCTTGGGAAATTTACATTCTGAGATGATGCGAAATGTGGAAGCATTAGAAAAAGATGTCACTAAGCATGTAGTGAATGCAATGAGATGCCAATTGACAAACTGGCTTGTTGAAAATTGTTTTGCTCATGGATTTAGTAGTGAATCTAATAAAATGAGTCAAGTAAGTGAAGTGAGTTAAGTGGGTAAGAAATCTGGCCTGTCAGATTTTGACGCGTCAGTCTTTTCAAGTAGTAAGTTGAGTCTATTCTTTTGCTTCAATTCATTTTGATTTGTTTGTTTTGAGTCAAAGTTGGATGTTGGAACCCCTCGTTTCATCAATAATACAGCTAGTAATTCTTGATACTTTGTGGTTCCAAAAGTTGATTACGTTAAATCCCAAGAGTTCTAAAAAAGAAAAAAACAAAAGATTTTTCAAAGCTTCAAAAAGATCTAATTAAATGGGAAAAAGAAAGATAAGTCGAACTTGAAATTGATGAAATAAGGTCAATAAATTTGGGTAGTCAGGGAAGTCCTTGCCTGGTCAAGATTGGATCCATGCTGTCTTTTTTAACACAAGCACTTAGTTGCTATTTTAAAAAGAATTCGAAGAAACATATTTTTATGAGATCTTATAAAGACATGCTTGGAATCAATCCTGAGACAATGCCATGTGAAACCCTTTTAGACCCTAGAACCAAATCCATGGTAAGAGTGTCAAACATTGATCAAACTAGGGCAATTTTCTATTCCCCAACACAAAATAAGGAACATCCTCTCACTATAAGTAGTGAAGGCATGAAGCCGGCATCTTTTCAAGAACATCATCTGAGGAAGACATTAAAATCAAACAAAGCAAGGTTTCCATGACATGAATGAACTGTTGTTTCAGCAAATTTGAATGGAATGAAATTCACACAATACATTGACCCTGTGAGGAGTTGTTAGGTCGAAAACCCCAAACTCTGACCTAAGCAAAATTGGAGCATAAAAAAAAAAAAGAAGAAGAAGAAAAAGTAGAAAAATGAGGAAGAAAAAAAAAGAAATGAAAAAAGGAATAAAAGCTCGCAAGATTGAAAACTCAAAAGAGTATTTTTGGCAAAAGTTAGAGCACAAAAATGAGAGAGTTAATACTCGAGTGAACATGAGCTTGAACTATGGATGGCCTTATTCCCATCCTTGGGATACGTAGGCAACTTCATCCTGAAGTTCGACCCCAACCATTTTCAACCTGCTTGTCTCCTCCATGTTGAATGGCTTATCCTTATTCAAACTCAGCTATCCTATCCATGTGCAAATTGGCTCATGTTTGTGCTTATCTTCATTCAAAATCTATTGTCTTATTCTGTTGGAAGATTCAATTGCAAAACAAATGAAGTTTAGATCTAAGGCTGCCTATCTTAGCAGTTAATTCCACGTTGGTTGAGCAGTGGCCATTTGCAAAAATTGTGTTCAAGCCATTCAATGAATGCCCATGATAGCCTGCAACTAAAGGCTTTCTCGGCTACTATGAGTACTCTATTCCGCCAAGCTTTGGCATTGGCCTTCAAGTGGAAAACCCTACGAAGGGGAACCCAAGTGAGCCACTTGCTCACAACCAAACTGCTATAGAACTCAATAAGGGAAATAGTAGGCCATATGAAACAAGCCAACTACCTCTACGCCAGGAAATATGGGCATCTCTAGGGTTATGATTGGAAGCGCCAACCAAGGAAACTACCAAGCTATGTCCTTGTAAGTCTTGGAGTTCATCCAACCATGCCAAGCTTCAACAGAATCCATCCTCACCAGCTGAGCACGGTTATGGTATGAGATTGCTGAGTAATGGGTAGGAGTTGCTCAGACCTTCAATTTGTCCATCAACCACATCTAAAAAAATAAAGAAAAATAAAAGATAGACAAAAGAATAGAGAGGTGTGAGATGAGTGGAAAAAGTGAGTGGAGGTGTGCTAAAAATAGCAAAAAGAGATAAAAGTAGAGAGAGGTGAAATGTGAGAAACCAAGTAAGATGGGTGGTACTTGGAGTAATAATGGACTCCCACCAAATTTCGCAGTCCTACCACACAAATCTCATCAGAACCCATTAGGGTATCTGCTAAGGCAACCCAAAGAAACTCCTCTAGTCTTTAACCTGCTTGGCCACTTCAATTTGTCCATCAACCACATCTACCCCGTTACTCGACATCACTAAGAACCAAGCAAGTAGGTAGATGCACAAAAAATCCCGTTTGTACTCCTGGAACTTCCAATCCCTCGGATCCTACCTATTAGTGAACTTATTAATCAAAGTAATAAAGCAGGTTTTGGTTTTGCCTGTAGACAACCAACATATCTCATTGAGTAACTTCAGATAGCCTGTCAATAGAGTTGCCACACTAAATTAGCTCTTGGAGGACACTCAAACAAGGCCTCAAATTCCTCGAAGGTAGGGCTTGGTGTCTAAACTGAAAAACATAGACGTTCGGATCCCAAAATTGAGTTGCCGTACAAAGGAATGGGAAGTTAATGTTTAGGCTGCTAAGAGGAAATAAGGAGTTCAGGATATAATTGCAGAATTTAGCATGCTCAACACCATTCAAACTATCCATCCATATGGACAAACCATCTCGAGAATACATGACTATGAGCTAAAGAAAAAGAATGAAGTTTGGGACTAGGTTGATTGGAAAAAAGCTATGTGGATAATCCTTAATGCAAAATCGAATATTTATAGGCCAAAACAGAGCAATGATGGCATGGGATGCTTTTGGGGTTATCTATTGTGCCCTATAGTTTAGACTTTTGATCTCCTAATCTAGTCTCACTAGTGCAATGTGAAACAGAAAATGAGAGTCCAAATCTGACAACTTTTTATAGAAAATTCATTTATTGCAAAATATGTCAAAAATGGACTACATCATCAGATGTCAGAGTCACTGCCTAATCTTTTGGAAAACAAAAACCTATGACTCATGCCAAAGGCCACTATTCATCATAACCAAAGATGCCTCAGTTCGGATCCTTAGGTATGAGGCGGAAAGGTCATGAATTGAGCACTCATGCTCACTTGATCAAAAGATCGGCCTCTACTAAATCATGGTATGAGTTTTATAAACATTATATGCTCATGTTCCAGTTTTAATAATGCTAACTTTACTATGTATATCAAACAAGTATAGATCATGTCACTAATTTTGGTATGCTTTGATTTCATGCATTTTGAAAGGATTTTGAATAAATGTACAACTCATAGAAAAATTGAGCTCACATGAATATCAATCAACGTCATTCCAACCCAAACAATACAACCTTTATCCACTAGCATTCAAGGAGGTATTTCATTCAAGCACTTAGCTGCATGGTAAGATACTAAACATGGTAAAATAACATACACAACCAGGATGTTAAAATTGTAAATGCTCACCTGGCATTCATCTATGGCAGGCCAAAAATAACATGCTATATATATATGCATGATCCTATATGAAAATACCTAATGCAACACATACACAAAATGCAACTAAAGATCCGCCTACTAACATTTGATACATGAATCATCTCAAGGCATGGATTAGTGCACAAAGGCACATAAGAATTGATGAAACTCACAGATGCAAACTAGTCAAATCTTAATGCATGAAAGATGAATGTAAAGCATGGAAGTTATTAAGTGTATACATAAAAGTGATAGAAAGACGTGGGGTTGGAAGTTATTAAAACAATTAAAATGACAAGAGAGGGGAGAGAGGGGGAGGGAATTATTATAACAATTGAATGAATGATAAAAACAAATGAATAAATTCAGCCAAATTACTGTTGAATCTAACAAATCGTATTAAATAAATAAAAGAACTTGATCAGCAGCTCCAAAAGCACCCAGGAGAACACTCCCCAGAAACTGTCCTATTCTCTTATGGAAAATTCATTCGGCCAGACACAAATTTGTCTAGCCAACTAAAAACATGTCAAGCCGAACAAAACCTTTGAGGAAAACTCTATTTAGTGTAGAAGGTCTAGAACAGAAGGAAAATATAGCTTCTAAAGGGTTCTCATTCTTTCTACCCTTTTCTCTCACGGAGACATTCAAGAAAGAGGTAGGTAGGCCTCATCCCACAATTAACAATACAAGAGGCTAAATACAACAGGATATTTACAACAGTTTATCAAATTAAATGAATTAAAGCAAGAACAAATTCAAGCCTAAGAAATAGATGGGAACCTAAATCATCTTTTTGTGAATAAGGGCAAGTTAATACTTGAATCCATGTTATTAAGTGGATAGAGTAAATTAGTGCACACCATTTCTTAGTGGAACCTTTGCTTTGAAAGTATGAGATTCATCAAAATTGTTAAAGACTCCTCTTCATCTCATGGAATAAAGATGTTTCCATCCATTTCCATGTTCAAAATGGTCGAGAAGAGAGTTTTCAACGTCTTTCACCAAAAATCTCTTACTTTACTTCCAAGAGAAATATCAACAAAATGAAAGCTAACAACCGCTGAAACACCAAATCTCAAGAATCATCTAACTAGCTCCATACAACAGTAGCCACCACTCATTAGAATTGAGCATGGATTGAAGCAAATGAGCCTACATGTTTGGATGATGGGATAGATGATGAGAAAGTGTATAAAATGAAGAAAAAAAAAATTATACTACATAATCAAACTTGTGGATGGGTGGCTACTTTCTATTCCCTTCACATCCACGAGGTTTCAATTAACACATTTATATACAACAACAATGAATTATAGTACTAGAAAGTAAGAAAAGTATGAAAGAACATAATAAAGTAAATAGAACAATCAACTCAATGGATGGGTGGCTACATCCTAGTTCCCTCGACATCCATGAGGATCCTTCACATTATTACAACAAGCTAATAGTGAAATACAAAGTTTAGAGACAAAGGAAGAAAGAGAGAAAGAAAAAGGATGAAAAAAAGTTCCAACTCTTACCTATTCAAGGCAAGTATGAGTTTTTGATTACCAAACTTGCTTCCAAACACCCTCAAGGTTCTAGGATATGGCTTGAATCGTCAACAAGAACTTCAATGGTGTTTTTGTTGTGTAGGTATCAAGAGAGATATGAAGAAGTTTGAAGCTTCTAGGTTCAAGGTGAAATAAGATATCCTTCAAGCTTGTACAAGTCTCTAAGGCTTGTAACCAAAATTTCCAACCCTTAACAATGAAGGGAAAGGGTATATTTATAGACTTTTTGAGGCAAAAAAAATGTCTAAGATATTTTGCAGAAGATATTTGTGGAGAAAAATATAAGATATTTGTGAAAGATATTTGTAGAGGCAAAATATCAAAGACAATATCTCCAAAAAATATCTGTAAAAAATATCTTTGAAAATATCTTCGAAAAATATATATAAAAACATCTCCCAAAAATATCTCTGAAAATATCTCCGAAAAATATCTTTAACATATCTCTGATATTTTTTGTGCATGGAAGCCAATTTCTCAGAAAATGCTCTGTTTTCCGGACAACTTATCCGGCCGGCACACTTTTCATCCAGCCATAGGTTTTTCTGTATGGCTAGATAGAAAACGTATACCGCCAAATTAATTACTTTTTGGATCCAGTAGAACGCTCGTGATCCTCAGCTAGTCACCTGAAAAGGAATGAACACTTCGGTCGGGGGTGTCGGAATTAGCACTCCGACGGATAAGTCAGTGTATACTCTCTTGGTTGCTTATATCTCAAGTTAAACTTACTTGTTCTCACATACCTTTCTGTGGCTAATGCTCCTCTATTTATATTTTTCTTTTGAGCCTCAGGATCGGGCCCACCCTTAATCCATTGCACGTTTATGTATTCGGCCTTAGTTCGACTGGTTCCACGGCCAATTAATATATTCGGCTTTGGGATCATTCAGGATGAAGCCGAATACAAATTTCGTCCTTGACTGTCCTCATACCGTTATTCAGCTTTATTGCCCCCATAATATCCGGCTCCCACAATTGCCCCATCCTATTAGCGCCAGTTTGTCAGTATGTTTGGTTTTGAAGTTGAAAAGTCAAGGAAAGAACGACGGTTATCCTCATTCTAACGCATGTCAGAAGACATGCTTTTCAAGCATCATTACATCTTCCCGCCTCTTTGTATGCTTCCTTTATTTAATGCGATTTGAAACTATGTTGTCCCTTCGATTGTAAGTTTTTTGAATACTCCAAGCTTCTGGTTTGCCTCTCGATATAATTCAATTTCGCGACCTCTGTAACTTCCTCCATTTTCTCATTGTCTCTTCTGCTTCTTGTAAGTTCTCTTCTTCTTCATTTCGAATCCTATTTCCTTGTTTATTTTTGGTTTCACATAATCCTTAGGTTGGCCAGGATGGCAAAACACTTGAAAGAACTCCTTTCTCCAGAATAAATTTCCAATTTTTGACGCCATTATTCCATCCCTGACGACGTCCATCTGTTACTCGTGGAAGATAGCACCACTGATATGGAGAGGACTGATGAAAGTACAATCATATTCCCTCTCTTATCAATTGCTGAGGGAGGAGTCCGTTTTCCCCTTCATCCATTTTTGAGGGCCGTCTTTCGATACTAGGGTTTAATCCCTTCCCAACCTAATGTAAGTTTTTTCCGAATCATAATGGGGATTATAGAGTTGAATCGACGCCTTAGGATTAACCTTGGTATACCTGCAATTTGGCATTGTTACGCCTTAGCCAAATCTACTGGCCGGCTGGGATGCTATTTTCTCGGGGCCAAGGATACCGATCATCACTTAGTGACTATGCTTGCCAGCTCTGGCAAGCGTGTTGATGATGTCATGGTCGTTGTCCGCGGTAACTGAGAATTTAGCGAGGGAAAAGATCGCCTAGATCTAGTGCCTAGGCGAAAAGGTGAACCAGGTGGCCGTATAATCCCCTACGTATATTGGTTGAATATTTATCTGGCTTAAATTCGTCGTACTTATGATTTTATTTTGTGCAGGTAACGACTTGAAAAAAGTTCTTGCTTCGGTCGACGACGCTGTACTTGCGTAGATTAAATCTGCACTCCAATTCTTTGGCCGTTTGAATCTTCAGAAGCAAGGTAGGGCGGCCCACATACTTTTAAGATACGAGTTGACCTACTCCACATTTTTGGTTGCAGACAATATTCCGATTCCGAGGGGTGAACAACAGCTTACGGCACTTATTTTTCCGAACTTCAAGAATCTTAGGCAAATTTGTCTTGAAGCTTCAGATTCAGAGCAAGCGGATGAACAAGTAGCCGAAGTTGCTGAGTAGCTGGATCAACCCTCAGACAGTTCTGAAAGACTAGAGTTTGACGCGGCACTGAATTTGGCTTTTGAGGAAGCCGGCCTCAATCCTCCGTCAACTTCGAGCTGAACAGATGTCTCCTTTGAAGATATTTACACCAACTTAGGGGATCTACCCGGCTCATATCCTGATAACATGGCTGGTGAGTCGCTTACTCAGTTGGCCAGGAAGAAAAATGCTGAGAGGATGGCTACATGCAAGAAAGCCGAAGCCGAAGCCGAACGATCTCAGCTTCCACCCCCTTCACCTGAAGTTAGGATTGAGTCTACACCACCTGCTCCTATTGAGGAGATGGCTCATGTTGATATGGCCAAAACTGAGCTTGTTGTCGATCAGCCAGAGGGCCAGGTGTTGGAGCAACGGAGGAAAAAACGTCCAGCCGAGACCGAAGATTATTCGGAAAGTCGGGTTGATAAACGGCCACGCATACAAGAATCGAACCTAGTTGTGCCGTTTACAATACAACCCAGGATAAAGAATGTGCCGATTGCTTCCGATGCATCGGCAGTGAAAGATTCTGCAGTGGCCTTGAGCTTGGCCTCCTCAATTTCATTGCCGGTTGACAGGGCAACCTTTCGGACAGAGCCTGATCTGATAACAATAGCATTAGCCACTCAATTGGAGATATTGGTCTGTGTCTTAATCCTTAGTTCTGCATCAAAAATTTAAAAGTTGTGTATATCACCTATCTTATTGATTTATTGGTTTGTAGGCGGCGAGGAGGATAGCAGAGATTGGTTGTCGCCAACATGACGTAATTGAGCAAATTGGCTTTCTGATTGCCGAAGTGGAAGCTGAAAAGAACAAATTAGTAGAGGTCTCTCGCCGAACTGAATCTAAGGCCATAAAAGCAGCAGAAGAAAGAGCGAGGGCCGATGCCGAAGTTGACAAGGCCAAGAGTTTTGATCGTTTGAGATTGGCCGCTGAAGGAAGAGAGAACGCGAGCGAAGAAGCACTCAAATTGGCCAACAAGACAATATCCAAGCTGGAGGCCGACTTGGAAGATTTGAAGAAGGAGAAGGAAAAAATCGAATTCGAGACATCCAAGGCCTTCCAAGCCGGCCAGGACGCAGCCTTAGAGAGCTATGTCGAGGAAGTGTCTAAGTTCGAAAATAGTGGCTTCAAACACAGCTGGCTCAAAACCTTAGCTGCTGGTAACGTGATATCAGAACAGCTGATTCCGTACGAGCAGGTAGACGTTGAGCTGCTGGAGTCTGACCCTGAAAACTAACTAACCTAGGCTCAAAGTGATTTTCATTGTGTTGGTATCTGAATGTATGTAGGTTTTGTTAGATTTTGACTATATTTTGGTTAGAAGTTTAATCGTAAGGTAGCTTTCATGTGTAAATTGACTTCTGTATGGACTCAATTTATGAATGAAATTTGCCTTTGCTTTTCTACTTATTGAATGTGCGTGTTAACAGCCAAGTAAGATGTAAAATCATGAAATAAGTTTTAACGAAACTATTAAATCGATTCGGCACTAGATTAACTGCTTAGCTTTGTCAAGCCGAATATACTAGTGCATCTGCCCTTGCCCCAGCAGATTGGTGAACGTGGCCAACGATTATCGGCCATTTATGAATTGGCTGGGGCAACCTATCTTTTTGGCACAAAGGACTTAAGTAAGGCCGAATAAATTAATTATTCTGCCCTTGCCCCAGCGGATTAGTGAACATGGCCAACGATTATCGGCCATTCATGAATTGGGTGGGGCAACCAATATTTTAGGCACAAAGGACTGATGTAAGGCCGAATAGATTAATTATTCTACCCTTGCCCCAGCGGATTAGTGATCGTGGCCAACGATTATCGGCCATTCATGATTTGGCTGGGGCTGCCTATCTTTTCGGCATAAAGGACTGAAGTAAGGCCGAATAGATGAATTATTCTGCCCTTGCCCCAGCGGATTAGTGATTGTGGCCAATGATTATCAACCATTCTTGAATTGGCTGGGGCAACCTATCTTTTCGGCACAAAGGATTGAAGTAAGGCCGAATAGATTAATTAATCTGCCATTTCCCCATCGGATTAGTGAACGTGGCCAACGATTATCGGCCATTCATGAATTGGGTGGGGCAGCCAATCTTTTCGGCACAAAAGACTTAATATACTTGTGTATTGGCCCTTGCCCCAGTAGATTAGTGAACATTGCCGCCGATTGTCAGCCATTTATGAATTGGCTGGGGCAGCGTTGAAGAGATTGCTTTGGGGGCAGTGCACCACGGGTAATAAAAATGGTGGTTACTTCATGCGCGTAGGTCCCATTAGTGTGTTTAGACTCAACTCAAACCAATCTGTTGAAGAAGGTTAGATAAGTGTGAATGTCAGGTAGACTATTCTTCAACAACAGAGGAGAAGGTAGGACATTGGCTGAGCTAGACTCAGCGATGAATTGAGGTGGGGAACCTTCACGAATGGGAATTAGGACGTCTGGGGAGCGGGAGAGGCGTTACTCTCTATGTCGTCGAAATAGGTCACCTAGAAGGAAGAAGCGATATCGGGGGAACTCCCATCATTCGCGAAGTGAGGCCAGTGAGCCACCGCACCTGTTGAGTTTTTCAATCTTTATCGAGAACAAACCGAAGACGGAAGTAGATTCGATCATCCGAGATCCAAACGTGGCAATCGAATTTGCACGACAGATTTTTTGGCCAGAAGTCCAGCCGTCAATGATTGGTCAACTAGATTTTGAAGTGTTTCGAGAGGGCGTTCACGGAGCGGTGAAAGGACTATACACCGCCTATGAGATCGGCATGCGCCTTCGTGCCGTGTGGTGGGAGATCGAATAGAAAGATGAATGCATTCGTAATTTAGAGGCCTACACAGAGAAAACCGACCGGGAGTTAAGAAAATTCAAAATCGCCGAGACTCAGTCGGTTGGTCAAGCTAATTCGATTGTGGAGGAAAGGGTGACCCAACGTCTAATAAGTCACGTGATTGTCGATCGCGATACGACAAGCATGTTTGTAATAGAAGCTACAAAGACTAGGGCTTATGAACAAGGCTTCCATGTGAGCCAAAATGTTCGGATAGAGAAAACGAAGGAAAAGCTCGCCAAGGAGGTCTGTCGATGCGAGAATCGTGGATTTAAGCATGGATGGGTTAAGGTTCTCCATGCTGCGGAGGCTCTCCGGGCAGCAGGCGTTGATTTGGTGTCGCTGTTATATCAGGGTGATCATTTTCCCTTCGTGGCTTTCGAAGTCGAGAAGAGCGATGATGAGGGTGATGCCGAACAAACGTGAATGTAATGTACCGCTTTAACATGAATTGGAAGCAAACTATGTATTTTCGATTAATTTAATGAAATATATTATTTTAAACATTTGCATGTTATTTCAGTCTACGTTTATAGATTCAGTTATGGTCATCTACCATTTTATGTCAACTGCGTTTTTGTGTGTCAATCACAATATTCATGAAGAGGGCTCCGAATTCGGATGCTCTTTTGTGCCAACCGTCCTTTCCACGAAGGGCACTCTGAATGCAGAGGTGTATTCGACCCAAATGTATCTTGCATGGATGGGGCTTTAAATTCAGGGGCTTTGAATTCAGAGGCTTTTATCTTGGCCAATCGTGATATCGATGAAGGGCGCTCCAAATCCAAAGGCTTATTCGGCCCAAACGTGCCTTGCACGGATGGGGCTCAGAATTTGGAGGCTTATTCGGACCAAACTCGTCTTGCACGGATGGGGCTCTGAATTTGAAGGCTTTTATCTTGGCCAATCGTGATATCCACAAAGGGCGCTTCGAATTCCGAGGCTTATTCGACCCAACCGTGTCATTCACAGATGGGGCTTTGAATTCGGAGGCTTTTATCTTGGCCAATCGTGATATCCACGAAGGGCGCTCTGAATCCGGAGGCTTATTCGGCCCAAACGTGTCTTGCACGGATGGGGCTCCGAATTTGGAGGCTTTTATCTTGGCCAATCGTGATATCCACAAAGGGTGCTCTGAATCCGGAGGCGTATTCGGCCTAAACGTGTCTTGCACGGATGGGGCTCCGAATTTGGAGGCTTTTATCTTGGTCAATCATGATATCCACGAAAGGCGCTCCGAACCCGATGGCTTATTCGGCCCAAACGTGTCTTGCATAGATGGGGCTCCGAATTCGGAGGATTTTAATTTAATGAACTAAATTTCGTATAGTGAGAAAATAAGAAACCTTGCATTGAAATAGTGAAATTTGTACACGTTGAACATTCAAAACAAGTACCATGCCCTACAAGTCTGGTTAAAGATAGAATTTACGTAAATACGCGAAATTCCAAGGACGTGGCAGACTTTTCCCAGACATGTCTTTGAGCCAATATGCCCCTATGCCGGCGATTGACTCAATCTGATAAGGGCCATCCCAATTGGGACCTAGCTTTCCATCGGCGGGGCTCTTAGTAGCAGGAAGAGCTTTCTTCAGGACCAATTCTCCGGGTATATAATGTCACAGTTGCACACATTGATTATATGATTTAGCGAGCTGCTGCTGATACCGCGCCATAGATGCGAGGGCTCGGTCTCAGCGTTCTTCAATCAGAGTTAGATCCAAAGCTAACATCATGTCATTACGGCCCAAGTCGAAGACCTTTGTTTTTAGAGTGGGTAGGCCAATCTCCTGGTGAATAATTGCCTGAGTTTTGAAACAAAAGGCGAACGACGTTTCCCTAATGGACCGCCTTGGTGTAGTGTGATAAGCCCACAACAAACTGGGGAGCTCTTCAACCAACCTACCTTTAGCTTTCTCTAACTGTTTCTTGATGCCGTCCAAAATGGCTTTATTGGAGGCTTCAGCTTGACCATTGCTTTGTGGATAAGCCAGGGTGGAGAAATAGGGCCGAATACCATACGTGTTGCATAATTCTCGGTAGACGCCACAATCAAACTGGGTTCCATTGTCTGAAATAAGTGCTCTTGGAATGTCGAATCGTGTTATGATATTTCTCCATACAAAACGCTTAAGATCAGTATCTCGAATGTGCATTAGTGCCTCTGCTTCGACCCATTTTTTGAAGTAATTTGTCGCGACAATCAAAAATCGCTTGTTGCCCGGGGCACGAGGTAATGGTCCGACGATGTGAAGTCCCCATTGGGCGAACGACCAAGAACTAGTGATAGAGCTTAACTCTTCAGCAGGCAAATGGGTTAAAGGGAAAAACTTCCGGCACTGTTCATATTTCTTGACGTAACACTCGGCATCAGCTCTTATTGTCGGCCAATAATACCCCTGTGTCACAGCTCGATGAGACAAAGAGCGCCCACCAGAATAGGCACCATAACTACCTTCATGTATTTCAGTCAGGAGTTCCTCGACTTTATCTGGATGGACGCATTCTAGGTATGGACCAGAAAGGGATTTTTTTTAGAGCTTTCCTTGCGGATCTAAGTAATATCGCAGCGCTTTGTTTCGCAGTTTGTGCGCTTCTTTCTTATCCGTCGGGAGCTGTTTAGAAGATAGGAATGCAGTGATAGGGTCCATCCAACTTAGACCTGATTCTATGATATTGATTTGAATTGACTCTAAGGGGGCAATGCTCGGCTCAGTGATGAATCCTACTTCAATTGTCCGTTTAATTTCTGAGTTGATGGCGGAGGCTAGGCAAGCCAGGGCATCTGCATGTGTGTTCTGATCCCGGGTTATTTGATTTAGTTCATAATGGTCGAATTTTGCAGCAAAGAATTTGCCGTTTTCATGTAAGCTGCCATACGGTCATTTTTGGCTATGTATTCCCCCTTCAATTGGTTGATGACTAGCTTTGAATTGCAGAAGATAAGCAGACACCGAGAACCAAGGAGATGTGCATTCCATAAGCCGGTTAACAATGTTTCGTATTCGGCCTCATTGTTCGATACATCGAAGCCCAGTTTGATAGCCTGCTCGATTATTGCCCCGTCGAGAGCCATGATGACTATGCCTGCCCCACTGCCACGTTGGTTGGATGATCCGTCACAATGACAACTACCAAAGGTCCCCAACATAGATTCTCCTGTTCGGCTTAGATTGAATTTAATCGGACTTAAAGTCGGCGAGGCATCCAGTGAATTCGGCCACAAAGTCGGCAAGCACTTGCCTCTTGATTGAGGTTTTAGGCAAAAATTGAATATCGTACTGGCCGAGCTCGAGAGCCCATTTAGAAATGCACCTTGATGCTTCTGCACTAAGGAGTACTGATCGGAGGGGGTAGTCCGTTAGTACCCCAATGGTATGCCTCTGAAAGTAATGCATCAACTTTCTTACTGCCATGACGAGAGCAAGGACGAGTTTTTCCAATGGAAGGTAATGTGTTTCGGCGTCAACCATTGCGTTGCTCACATAATAAACTGGCCGCTGCTCCCTAAGTTCTTCCTTTAATAGTACGGTATTGACGGCCCGGTCGGAAACTGCGAGATATAAAATGAGCAGATCACCTGCCGAAGGTGTTGTCAAGAGTGGAACTGATCAGAGGTAAGTCTTTAAATCGTCCAAAGCGGCTTCGTACTCGGGGGTCCATTCAAAAGCTTTACCCTGCCGAAGGGTGTGAAAGAATTGTCGGCAGCGATCTGTGGAACGACTGATGAACCTATTGAGTGCGGCAGCCATCCCCATCAGCTTTTTAACCTCTTTGACCAACCGAGGAAAGACGAGTTCTAGAATTGTTGTGATTTGCCTCAGGTTGGTTTCGATTCTGCGATGGTTAACAATGTAGCCAAGGAATTTGCCAGATCCGATGCCAAATGCACATTTGGCAGCGTTGAGCATCATTTTGTATTTGCGAAGAATGTGGAATGTCTCTTCTAGATCGTCTAGATGAGTTTTCTCTTCTTTGGACTTGACCAGCATATCATCAATGTACATTTCCATAGTACGGCCGAGTTGCTCCTTGAACATGGCAGTGACTAGTCTTTGCCAGGTTGCCCCCGCATTCTTCAGCCCGAAAGGCATGACCTTATAGCAATAGGTCCCTCTTAGGGTGAGGAATGCAGTTTTGTCTTGGTCCTCCGGATGCATAACAATTTGATGGTAGCCTCTGTAGGCATCTAGGAAGCTCATACGTTGATGATGTGCCGTTGCATCGACGAGTTGGTCTATTCTGGGGAGGGGAAAGCAATCCTTGGGACAAGCTTTGTTTAAGTCTGTGAAATCCACACAAACACGCCAACTTCCATTTTTATTCTTTACAACCACAGTATTCGACAACCATGTAGGATAGGTCACTGGCTTCGCGGATTGCCCCGGCGTCAAACAACCGGTCAACTTCTTCAACAACGGCAGCAGTGTGTTCCGCAGCTGATCGCTGGCTTTTCTGTATAATCGACTTACATTTGGGATCAACGTTTAAACGGTGTTGAGACACAGATGGATCCACCCCCAGCATCTCATATAGTGACCACGCAAATACATCAAGGTTGCCGAGTAAGAAGGAAATTAACTGACGCCTGTCAACTTTATTCATGGAAGCGTCGACCATGAAGAACCTGTCAGGATTCCC